>APFE031261283.1:0-11808 GCA_000404065.3 Pinus taeda
AATCCTCTAGCTTCAACACTTCAACTTGTCTTGCAATGTTTATTTATTGCAATTTTATGTGAATTCCTGTAATCATGAATTCCTGTAAGCATGAATTCTTGCAATCATACGTGAATTCTTGTAATTGCAAATTCTTGGAATCACACTTGATTTCCTATAGTCGCGAATTCTTGTAATCACACCCAAATTCTTGTAGTTGCTAATTCCTATAATCACACTCTAATTATTGTAGTCACAAAATCCTGTAATCACAACCGAATTCCTATAGTAATGAATGCTTATAATCACACCTGAATTCCTATAGTCACGAATTCCTATAATCACACTCAAATTCCTCTAGTCAAACTTGAATGTCTTGTCCTCTAAATGAGGTTGAATTATTGGCTTTATATAGTATATTCTACCCCTCAGTTACGTCGACTTGTTTAGGCTGAGGCAAACATGGTGGAGGAGGCCTAAATGACCTATTTTACATAAAAGGAATTTACTTCTTGACAAATGAAGCCCAAGAAGGGTCTTTTGAATTATGACTAAGACACAAAAACTTGTCATAAACCCCAAAAGGCTACAATTGAGGTTTTTAACTATAAACAATTGACCCAAGCATGAAACTTGTGCTTTAATAAGAATTTATTTTTATAATTTTTTTTTTTTTTTCCTTTTGACAAATACATTACATCATGACCCAAAAACAATTATGAAGACCGATACTAGTGTCATTTTTCAACACATGTTTGGCATTAAGACCTCATGGAGATTTATGTGGGTCTTGATTTGACCAAGTCAGCCATATATAAGTGAAAATTTTATTATGAGATCAACCTGAAAAGGAGAAAACTTTCATTAAGAAATAATTTCAAATAGGGTGTTAGGTTGGCTCAATAAAGATGTAAATTTTAAAATTCAAATTTTGAATTTATGACAGGTTGACTACAGGTTTAATATATATAGGAGCTCATTTCTCCTCAAAAAAGCATTAATTCTATGCCTATTTTTTTGTTTTATGTCTGAGATTGTATGAGGTTGAGGTCAACAGGGACTATCTGAAGTAAAGGCTAATTTATCTAAAGGATTATTTGATTTTTGTCCTGGTTTTGATAGAATGAATTGAGATGATTTTTTGAAGCTCATTTGAAGAAATTTTATTAGGCATAATTTCATCATCTTGAGGCTACATCCTAGTTTTTGTGAGGCAAATTTTGGTTATGTTTTGAGTGCATTCTATAGCAGGTTTCATTGATTTTCTAAGGGGACATTGGCTTATGTTTTATATTTTTCAGTCCAATTTTAGTCCAATTTTTTGAGGTGATTTTCTAGTGGCTACAACTGCCCTCCAAAATTTCGCGTGTGCTTTAATTTTGGAGCCTCCCTTCTTATCCATAGGAGCTCATCTTGCACTAATCAAGGTATTCTTGCTTCAACTGAGACTTACCTTTTCATTTTTTCTTGTGTTTTCTTACTTAGCTTATTCTTCTAAGTTAAGGATGATCTCCCAACTTGGTCTCACAACAGTTTTGGGCTTACTTCTAGAAACTGTGCAATCCTTGAGGGAGTAACATTGATGTTGGGAACTGCGCAATCCTGACTAGAAGTCAAGCTTGAGCTCAAGAACTGCATAGTCATGGGAGGCATCCCAACATTCAACCCAAAAACTACGCAACCCTCACAAAGCTGAGAAACTGTGTAGTGCACTGAGCCGAAAAGTTGCCCAGTTCCCCAAAACTGGGTAGTCTTTCTTGGCAGTGTTCATGGAAAATTTCCCCTAGAAAAAGTAAAAAATAAAAAAATAAAAGCATCCCTAAAAAATATGGATATATTTTTATTTCCCTGAAGGAAGCACTTGCGTTATTTTTAGAAAATTTCGCCAAGTGTTTCTTTTTCCGTGATTTTATGCGTGCACATCATAAATGCTAATTCACCCAAATATATTTAATCGGCACTCTAGAGATCATTTTCATACTCTATCTTGGAGCTATAGCATTCCCGAGGAGATCAAGGAACCTTTGGTGCGATCATCATCGCTTTTTCGGGTGAGTCTTTCTTTTGTCATCTTTTACTGCTTTTTGTCATTTGGCTTGTGTGAGTCTTGTTTCAATTATTTCTCTTCATGGTTGTTGGATTTTTAACTCATTTTAACTTGTAGAAATGTTTTTTTGAGTTTTATATTACCTTTCCCAAGTGTCACATCAGGTTTCTTGTTTTTGCACCAATGGTCACCATTTCGGACACTCTCCTCACATACTTTATTTTCCTTCCATTTGATTAATTTTTCCACTTGATTTACATGCATTAATATCACTTGGTAATAACTACACTCAGTTTCACACTATCTCTCATATCTACTCATTTTGCACACTTCCCTTGGGAAAATATGCATTTCCCTTGGCTGGTTTCCACTTTTCCCATCCTTTCTACTGGTATTGTGCAGTGCACAGTTACCATAGATAACCAGTCCCTTGCCTAATGAAAATATCACAATCCTCCCCATATGATGGTGAGTTTGTTGCTTGAACTTTCCTTATAAGTGGATTTTCTTAAGACTTCCGTTTTCTTACTATGAGTGTCATTTCTGCGCCACAAGTACAACAATTGTTAAGCACCTCCACAACAATCACTATTACCATGGTACCTAAGAGAGCTTTTTAAAAGGAATCCAATGAGAAAAGTACTGGGGGATAAGTAGAGCAAAAATTAGGTTATTTGCTAGTGTATGAAGATACTCAACTGTTTATTAAAAAGGGATCATGATTTACATGGAAACACATTAAATATGATTTTTCAAAAGACTTTGAGGAAAACTTAGAGGACCAACAAGTATATCTCAACATCCAACAGTCAGGGCTATACAAGGTTTCATGTAGGTATCATGCCTTCTCGTGTGTAGATATCATCAACTGGATTGTATCACACATTGATGAGAAGACCATGACTTTGGGTAGTGCTAGCAAGCAGAAGCTAGCAACCTTTTGGGAATAATAATTTTAGCAAATGCATCACTTTCTCGAGCTAGTAGAGTTCATGAATTCATTATTCTATGCCACCCACATCCATGTGAACACAAGAGGAATTGTCAAAGGTTGGGTGAAAGAGCCATTGAAGTTTCTATAGACACCCATCCATGTGTACAACACAAAGTTCTCTAGGAAGTCCTACCAACTCTTAGTTATCTTTTCTTGCAGGATCCATTGTTAAGAGAGCATAGAAATCTTTCCTGAAGGGTGAGAAATCTTATTAGACCAAGTGGTGAACGATGGGAGGCCATTCAACTAGTCAAATCTATTGGATTGACAATTGAAGGACCATGTAGCACAGGCTCATAATCTGCTTGAGGGTGAATGAGCAAGGTTATGTATGTTTGGATACTTACTAGATGCAATATGTGCACAAAAATAGTTCCCTCACATGAACTGGACATGGACACCATGACAAATTGTTGTGTTCATATATTGCAAGTTTCTTTCAGAATGTAGTTATCGAGGAGTAATGGCATGAATAACTAACCACTTCATCATCTCACTTTATAAGCTTATCTTTGAAGAAGATCCACCTTTCATGTCACGAGAACCAATGTAGGCCATAACAGACATCACAGATAGGTATGCCTCACCAGGTGGAACCTTCATTAGAGTATTTGGTAGAGAGAAACCTCTACATGTCTTACCAAGGTATGCCACTGAAAAACTTGTCATGGAAGAAGTATCATACCATATCACCAAAGGGTTGTCAGCAACATTGCACGGGAAGAAGAAAGCACCATGGCCTACTCTTCCTTTGCATATTGGATTATACGAGATAAATAAATTGAAAGTCATGGATTTCAAGGAAAAGGAGATAATGAGATTTGATTTTGGCACTTGGGAGTTTAATTTGTATCCTCACAGTATTTTCAAGGACCACCATTTGAGAGTTTACTTTCCATGGATCGATGAGGCATTCCGTTGGCTAGAGGGGGATCCACAGAGGCACTGCTACAATTCCTCTAGGCTCTATGATATAGTAAGCTTTGTAGAGACTTCATAGGCTACTCCATAGATGACCACAACTCCAGAAGATACAAAGGAGAAGGCAAAAATCCCGTGCAGGACAAGGGAAAGACAAAGATGTCTGATAGTCTAGAGGGAGAACAAAGCTTCAAGATGAAAGAAGATCATATTCTCATGAAAGAAACTTTGGCAAAAGAAGTGAAGAGGATGGAAAGGATGTAGAGAGTAGAGTGAAGGAAGAGAGAAAATCAGAGGTTGTAGGAAGCATAACTGAAGCTTTCAGAGACAAAGTAGAAGCTAAAGGAAGAACAAGAGTTGAGGAGGAGCGAATGAGAAGAGAAGAAGACATAGGAGGAAGAAGAACAGAGGCAAGGTGAAATTACAAAGGAAATGACATCCATATAGGTTCAAGAGCAGGAACAAGACCAACCAGTAGCCAAGGAGGAAGGTGAATAGATGCAGGATCAAGATCTTTCTTAGGAGATTGAGAAATTGATTGAAGTGATAGACATAGATATGGAATAGGAGCCATATAATGAAGATGTTGATCTGGTTCTAAGAGCAGCACCTCTAGTAGCAGAGCCAACACCAAGCAAGAAAGGGGATGTTTTTCTCCTTGATGATGATCTAGTAATATATCAGTACAATCTGTCATTCGATGAGTTCCAAAGGAGGATTTAGAAGCACAAAGAAAGCACTTTCCGACTGATCATGCATCACCTACATTCGTTAGAGAAAGGGTGATAGTGTCAGACACCAGGAAGCATCCAAATGCCATTTCTGAAGCCAACTTGGCCTATGGAGGAGCAACTAGATCAAACATTTAGTATTTGATGGCCGAGAATGAGAAATTAACACAAAACTTGCAGTCTACTAGGAAAGAGGTAGAAAAACTCCGCGCAACAATGCAAAATTATTTTTCCATATAGGTTTACTTGGAGGAAATGAGAGCAGTGATACTTGCTAAAATATCAACATTTGCAGAAGCCATACAAAATATCTGTGAGTCGTTTCTCGTTGTACATAAATCAACTGTCTGTTTGCATGACTAACAATAGCATAGAAAAGAGTTTGTTAAAAATCTCAAGAACATACAAGCTCCCATTTCCTATGTGCAAGAGTGAAAAATATGGTACAAAGGGGCACCACTTGACTTAGTGAAGACAATGAAGCCATAGGACTAGATGGAGAAAGTGAAGGTTTTAATCTTGATTCAAAATAGTAAGCAGATCACCTCATTCATTGGCATCATCCAAGCATGATATGTACGGTTGTTTAATAGTTTAGATGTCTTGGTGAGAACACACTAGATCCCATCACTTGGTTCCCTCATAAAATCCAAATCCAAGAACCAAGTTCGACAGGAGATCAAAGAGGACTTGGAGAAGCTAAGACAGAATGCCAACAGGGAAGACTTGGAGTTGAACAAACAAAGCATGCATAATTTCTTCGATGGTCCTATCCAAGTCAAAACAATGTTGCTCATGCTTCGAAATGAACTAGAAATAAGTTCCAAGACAATATACCTAGATGCCATGGAGGCTAGAGTCTGCTTCCATCTAGACACGACTACACAGTTTCGGTACATCATCACACAATATCAAGCTTGGAACCAATATGTGACTGAGAAGCACAAAGTTGAGGTTGCTAAGCTAGATCTCTCCCAAACTCAAGCATCATAGTTTTGTGTCTTATTAGGCTATCAAATTTTTTGTCCCGTATTTTGTCTTATATGCGTACATGTGTAAAATGTAATATTATTTTTAATAATGTTTTAAGTGAAATTCCAAGTGTCAATATTGGAATAGGGAGATTCATCATGTAATGTAATGTATTGTTTTGTAAAGAAGTTGAAGAGTCATCAGGGTAGTCCAAAGGTCACAAAGGGGAGTTGAAGAGTCACCCCCTCTTGTTATAAATAGAACCTCATAACTCATGTAAAGGGCTTTTGGGAGCCAAGCTTTTGGCTAGGCTTAGGCTTAGAAAAATCTTGGGAGTATTGTGAAGAGCCTTGGCTTCTTCGTAGCGTAGAGAGAGTATATTTCTTTGGAGGAGCATGTGTTCTTGACTGTAATGTTCCAATATTGGGGCTAGTGGTCGTCAATGGTGTATGTATGAATGGAACTTTCAGTTATAGCCAATGAAATTTCATGCGTATATTGTGAATATAGTAGGACTATTCTTGTTGTATTAGCAATGTGTATTATTTAAATTACGCTTATGCTTATGAACTATTTCATTTCATTTGTATGAATCTTGTTGAATGTGTTTTTTTGTATTAACTCATCAATTTAACTTGTGGACTATTCCACATCATATCTTGTGTTGTCATTTCAATCATGACTTGTGGACTATTCCACATCATAACTTGTGATGTCATTTCAATCATGTGTTCCTTTCAAGATGCATAATATTACAAGCTCCAAAAGGGCACACTTCATTTTCCCTTCGTGTGTTGGAATCTTCATGCATCACACTTGATTCTCCACAAGGTCACAAACTTGCTCTCACCCAAATTTATTAGACTTTCATCTGCGCGTTTTCATAGTGAAGGCATAAAATTACCACCCACTGTTGAGACTCCTACTCCAAACGGTGTGAGGTCTAGTTGGGACTTCATATATGGGATATCCCCTGAATGTTGGCAGGTCCATCACTGTTAAAATTTATGGCACTAGAAGGAGGGCTAGGTGACAAGTTGATCCCTTGAAGTCCATTTCAAATTTCTGCACTAATTTAATGACTTCTCCTCAAATCATAACCCCGACATGTTTTTCCAGACACACAAATATGAAAGTTCTGGCAAGAATTATTGATGACTTGTCAAATATAAAATTCAATGGCAGGGTGAAACAACCTTATTTGAACATACCACACATTTTCTTCATTTCTGCACAAAGCACAACATCCACTGCAAGGATGTTGGGTGTAGGTTGTTCATTCTCACGTTCAAAGGGTGCGTGCAAGAATTGTGTAACACAATTCTTAGTGATTCCATTCACTCTTTCAAATAGATTTTCATAGAGTCATGCCATTCTTTCGATTTATATGATCATAAAGCTCTTAATAAGAAAATTTTAAAATTGTGAAAAGCATCTGATGAATATGTTCAGGATTTTCACGATTGTTTCATCTATCACTACTTTAAATTTACTAAAGGTCAAGTTGAATGGTGTTTTTGGTAGATAGATCCTATATCTTGTTCACATTTCAAAAAATCCACACAAGTTAAAATATTTTGAACCTCTCCCAACATACCTTGGTGTTAGAGATTCTAAATCTATGATGGACAAGGTTTGTATTTCAAGTGACCCTCTCTCTCTTCCTCATCAAACAACTCTGGTTCCGCAGGTTGAGTTGGGAGAAGTTGAAAATTATTTGTTGATCTACCACCATCTTCTCCTACCTCACATACTGAGAATTTCAATGTAGGTTTGGACTGTGAGTCTGATGGTTGTGATGAAGTTCTATCTCCTTGTCCTCCATCCTTTAGTCTCTCTGACCCTCCATATTATGATGTCTTGTGTTCACCTATTTGAGATATCTCTTTTCATGTTCATGAGGATCAAGTTCTAGATGGAGTTGATGTTAAACAATAAAACTGTGATATCATTTTCGATTAGTATGTGTGGGAGTCTCAACAAGAATACACGGTGAAGGATGACCCTCTTTTGTCCACACCTCTTCCACATTATCATGAAATTTGCCACGACTTTGTCATTCCTATTCAATCTTGTGAGTATTCAAATTCTACTAATGTTACTAATTTTGATCATTCATAGAACTTGTGGAATGCCAATTTTTCACCTGAATGCAGAGAGGATGAATATTTTTTACATGATCATTCGAATCTCTCATCTTATACTTCTGGGAGCATAGAGGGTAAAATTTATCGTTCTCCATCATTCTATATTTATGCTTTGTTGAATCATGAGGATGCCTCTATTTGTAATCCTGAACCTTACGATTGTCACTGTCGTGATATTTTCAATGACTCATTTGATCACGATTCTGAATTTTCCACTGTTGATATTTCTAAGCAATCGGTCTTTGATGATCCATCTTATAATGAATTGGAACCTCCTCTATCGATCAGAAATGTTTTGAATCTTTCCAGGCTCTTGATCACTCTTTTGTACACACTAAAAATCAATTTATTTTACAATTTCCACAGCCTCCATTTGTATCACATGATCCTATCATTCAATCATTGAAGGAGTCGTACGTAGCAAGCATTGTTTAATTGGAAATTTTCTTCTTTCTTCGTGTTCTATTATTTTTCAAGTTCGAAATTTTGTGCCTGCATGCCTTCAACTCACAATGTGTTTGAACACCATACTACATCTGTAGAGTGCCTTTAATGCAATTTTAGTTTTTTATTTTCTGCAGGTTCATTCAAAATTCAAAATTTTGGCTTGTATTGGCTTATGTTTATTGTTTGTTGGTATGCTTGAATATCTTTCATGAAATGCGTTCCCTTTCCTACTTAGGCCAGCCAATGTGTCGGTGGCTGCATTAGACGTATCACTTTATGTAAGTTTGGCCTATGCTCTACTTAGGTTAGGAGTAGGAGTAGTGTTTCTTTCCTTTGTTGCTTCTTTGATTTTCTTCACTTTTATTAATTTTTTTTTCTTCGCTTCTTTCGTTTAGCTTATTTTATTTTAAATTGTAGGTTAACTTTCGCATGAGTCTGTGTTTGGATTCTAGGCAAACTCGATGAAATCCAAGTGGAAGTTATACTGCTATCAATGCTTGGTTATCTATCTATTCGCTCTCCTTATGTGTATCTTGCATTTCTTTTAGTTAATGATACTTTGATGGAAAATACGTTCCTTTTGGAGAGAGTCAAAGTGAAATCACGATGCATGCACTTTTGACTAGTATTGCCTACTCTAATCGGTCTTCTATTTTCAGTTAACTGTTGTAAACTTAATCGAGTAGAGTAATGTTAGGTCCCTATAATACTAGTGATTACCCCATTACTATTGTAGTTGTACCCCTTATTAATATTATTGTGCCCCATAGAATTCCTCTATTGTTATTTTTATGGATTTACATTATTATTGTTAGGTCGGCTGGGTTATATTATGACTCCTTAGACTCCTATATATAGAAAGGAGATTTTGTCATTTGAATCATCCAAGAATTGTTCATTTGTGTAATGTAAAGGAGGTTTCCCCCTTGAAGAGGCTGAATTCTAAGGTGTTCAACTATCTTTTCTTTCTTTTTGTGAGTTGGTTTCATAACATTTGGTATCAAAGCTTTGGATTCTAGGGTTTCACTGCTCCAAATAAGTCATCGTGGCATTTTTGCTATAACCTTTTTTCTGCAACGTTTCAGAAGCTAAAAAAAAACCCATTTGAAATGAAATCGCACTGAACCTCAAGTCCTAATTTTAGATATTTTCGCACTATATTCGCAGAGATATGATCTGAGGAAGTTGGTCTTTTTGTAGACTTCTAAATTATATTCCAAAAAGGTGACCTGGGGAAAATCATCATAACTTTCTCTCTGAGCATTGGATTGAAATTTCGTAAGAAGGTACAAAAAGAGGATGGATTGTAGTTTCTTGGATATATTTTTCAGATCCAAAGATTGAAATAGTGACTCGTGACAAGTCGTACAAGTTCATTCTACTGAACCAGTCTATAATCAGGTCACTGTAGGAGATTTAGCATAACTCTTCCCTGGAGAATCCAATTTGGATTAGACTGGTGGCATCAAAAAGAGGATGCAGAGGGCTACCGCAGGTTGTAAATTCAGAACTAGATGATTGGAAATTAGAACGATACATCAAATTCAATATCAAGCTCCTACAAAGTGAAAAAAGGTGTGTAATGTTTTTCAATTTTTTTTAATAAGCTTGGTTTGAAAAATTAGTTTGAAGGAATTCAAAGGGCATAGTAAAGCATTATTATCGGTAATTGATTCCCCAAGGAAAGAAAATGCAAACACCTAGTAAGAAACCTGAAAGCTCTAGCATGACTCATGAAGAAGAGGAAGAAATGCAACATGATATATCAAAACTACGAGACCAAGTGCAACAAGTGTCACTTGCACAAAAAGCAACATAATCTAAGATGGATGGTTTAAAGAAAGATGTAGAAGCTAAGATGGATGGTTTAAAGAAAGGTGTAGCAGCTAAGGTGGATTGTTTAAAGAAAGGATGAGGATGTGGAAGTTATGTTGTGCACCATTTGTATTATCCAACCAGATTGGATAAACGAAGCAAGGGAGGAATGGAAGAATGATGAAGAAGTGTGGGCACTTATTTGAAAGTTACAACAAGATTCTAATACATCTGAGACATTTAGCTGGAAAAATGATTTGTTACGACACAAAGATCGCTTATACCTCTGTAAGAATTCCCAACTCAAACAAAAGATTCTTATGGAATTGCACACTTCTCCCTTAGGACGGCACTCGGGATTTTTAAAAACTTACCACAGGGTTAAGAAGGAATTTTTTTGGGATGGCCTTAAATCAGATATTCAAAAGTTTTTGGTGGAATGTTTGGTTTGCCAACAAAATAAATTTGAAACGATTAAGACCCCAGGTCTATTACAACCTTTATCCATTCCAAGCCAACGTTGGGAGGTGGTTTCAATGGATTTTTTCACAGGTTTACCCAAGTCTGAGGGAAAGAGTGTCACATGGTGGTAGTTGACAGACTTACCAAGTATGCACACTTTTGTGCAATATCACATCCTGTTATGAAACCAGCTCAAGAAAAGATAGAAAAGATAGATCAACGAATTAGAATTCAGCCTCTTCGAGGGGGCAACCTCCTTTACATTACATAAATGAACAATTCTTGGATGATTCAAATGAAAAGACCTCCTCTCTATATATAGGAGTCTAAGGGACCATAACATAATCAGAGCCTACATAACAATAATAATGCAAGGGCACAATAATAATAATAGTGGGCTTCTATGGGGCTCAATAGTAACAATATGGGCGCTACATGGGTACATCAATATAATAAGTGGGTTGTACTAATAACAATAAGGGGTAACTCTAGTAGTATAGGGGCCTAACATGCCCCTCTCCTTCAAAAAGCGTTGTCCTCAACGCTTGAGTAGTTCTTGATGCTTCCATGTAAAATTATTGTCCTCCCATGTGGAAACTTCAGCTGGTAAGTTCTTCCACTTGATGAGATACTCTGAAATTGATCGATTTCGTAGCTGTCGGGTTCTTGTTTCTATGACTGCTCCAGGTTCCAATATGATTTCTTTGCATTCGGCCTTCCAAGGCTCCGCCTCCATCTCTAGGTCTTTATTCGTTTCGCTCAGCAACCCTTTCTCGCTAGCCACCAACTGAAGCTTGGCTTGTAGCTCTGAAAGCTTGCTCAGCAGGATCTCCTTCTCAACATTCCAGTCTTCCTGTGCCATTTGGTAACTTCTGTTGATCTCGGCAGTCTCTTTTCTGGCAATATCTAGCGATAAAAACACTTCGGTTTCCAATTTCCGATCTTCATTGGCTATCTCTAATTCTGACGATATCACTTGAATTTGATTTTTCAACTTCAAAACATTTGCATCCAGATTCTTCTTATCAAGGTTAAGTCTTCTACACTCGTCTTCTTTCATAGAAATTTCGGCATTGAATCTTTCCTTGGCTTCCTGCAATTCTTTGACTGCTTGAGAAATCGCAGATTTGTATTCGTCATCCTTCTTTATAAGTTCTTCTCTCAATTCTTTCTCGGCTTCCTTCCATTCATCAGTCATTTTCCTTGCAGACTCAATTTCTGATAGGAACTGGGCCTTCAGAGACTCCGCCTCTGTCTTTAGCTCTCTATTTGTCTCGTTCAGTGACCCTTTCT
>APFE031261297.1:0-10019 GCA_000404065.3 Pinus taeda
AAATAATATATTAATGCTTTTCAATTTGAGCTTACTTTCACATTTACCTTCACTTTCAACTTTAATCATGCTCTATACTCTTTTTAATAAAGTAAGATGATATTATATTTTACACTACTTTTATATCTGCATATTTTAGTAATATTATTTCTGTTTAAACATATTATTTACTTGACTATAACTATTATCCCAAATTGAAAGCTATTAAGTTTGAAAAAGATTGAAATGTACACTTTAAATTAAAAAAATCACCTTTTATTTTTTGTGGAGCGTTCGTAATAACACATTTTACAAAGAAAATAAAAACATTATCCTTTGAGTGGATAATAATGGGATACGTTATCCTTAACTTCAATGATATCATTTTGATTTTTTTTAAAGAATATTTTGTTGGTTCAGTTTTTTAAATAAGTGATATATTGATTACCAATTTCTCCTTTTTTTTGTTTTATGGTGGATGGGAAGATATTATTTTGTTTTACTAATAGGTGTATTTAGGATTTTTTTCCAATTTTATTTTTTTAAAGACGAAAAATAGTTTAAATTTTCGTTTATTTTGGTGAATTTATTATTAAACATTATTTTTATATTTTATATTTATATATAGTATAAGATACATAAGTATAGTATAATTTTAAACAAATTAGAGAAATTTCTTCTTTCATTTTTAGAATGAAAAGAGATGGGTTTACTAAGTATAGTCAGGAAATGAGTTAAACTTTTTTTAAATAATGGGAATTTTTTTGTTGAAATTTTATATAATTGATGTATATAGATTGAGGGACGGTTTATGGATCTTTTTTTTTTTCCGGAAAATTTTAATATTAATTTTCTCTTTTAGGTGTAAAATTGTTTTAAATTTCATAAAATTTTTACCAAATATTGAGAAAAAATATGGAATGAATAGATTTTGTGAATTTTGATTGTTGAAAGAGCAGATGATTTTTAACCTAACCCCCTTTTTTATGATATTAAAAAATTAGGATTTTGGAGATTTGTTTCAAAATTTGTGAATTTTAGTTAAAATAATTTTTAAAAAGCAAATTTTTTTTTTCTACAATAATAAAATAACCTTATTAAATAAAAGTAAGAAATAATAGAAACTATGTAAAATGATCTACTAAGGTAACCATATATGAAATTAATTAGTTCAAGTTTTCATTATGATTATTTTTAATAAAAGTTAAACACAAAATCTTTATTGTAAATAGTAAGGGGTATTATATTAAATGCAAAATATTAATATCTCAATGTATATTGAAGCCAAGATTATAGCTCCTTATATAAGTCTACAACTAATCCTTAATATGGATGTAAAATAATAAAAGATAATATCATCTCTTAATTGAGAAAATATACAAAACTATTTCAATTAGAAATATAAGTCAATTGTATGAGAAACTAATATACTCACTCTTTATAATAAATTAATTAACATTTTTTTCATAACATTTAAATATAAAACATATTTAAATATTAAGAAATGCAGTGATATATAACTTTGTAAATAAAGCAAATTTTTTTATATGACATCAATATAATTATTTTGATTATCTAAATTTATAAGAATTAAGTTAGATAAACAATATAATGAGAAAAATAAATAACCAAAAATTATTGAAATAAACTACACAAGAGTTTAATTTCATCAATAAATAAATTTAAAATAAGTGAAAATACTAAATATTCCATATTTATTATCATGTTTTTTTAAATTAAAAATGTAATGATTGAAATTAAATTATTATATTATAATAATAATTAAATTTTAAAATTATGACCAAATCAATCATTAAATTTATTTATTAAATAATTTATTTAGAATTCAATATTTTAATTTGCAGCTGTTTATAATGCGACTTTTTGAAAGCCTTTCTGATGGGTTTTTCCAGTCAAAATCCGTCAGCAATTTATTGGAATCGCAAGTTTGATGGCTAGTTTCTGCACAATCAAAGCCTCCCAGGGGTTTTTCAGGGTGCTGAAATATGCCGTTAAAAACAGCATTCTCACATACAACAAAATCAAGATTTAACTAATTTCTTATTGCATGCCGGATTTCTGTCACAGAATCTCAAATGCATTAATAGACGGAAACTTATTTATATATTAACTATTTAAAATAATATTATTTAAAATTACAAACTTTCAATAAACAATGTGAATGAGACAAAGACATTTAATAATAAGATATTTAAGGATATTTCATAGTAAACCAGTAAAATTATGGTGGCATGGAGAAGTCGCGAGTCTTTCAATTCAATAATTAGAGATTTGGTCCATTGGCCGTCGTTTCTCATACTTGTATACATGGCAGAATTGGGGCTCGTGTGTCATCGTATTATCTTTTCATGGAAGGTGTTAATATTCTTTGTCATTATACGAGAGTTAATTGTTAGAAAATTAAATATATGGCCATGGTTACAAATTATGTATTTTTCATAATGATAAATTAATAAATAGGTTTAAAATTATATTTCTATTAAAAGAATATAATAATATAAGTGCAGTTTAAATTTTTTAGTTTAAAAATAGTTTAAATTTACAGTAACATAAGCTTAATAAATAATTATATAGTTTATAAAAATTGATATCACAAGAATGAGTGTATTGTATTAAATAAAGAGATTGCAATATTAATTGGTTTAAGATGTGTTGTCATGAATGTGAGTCAAAGTCGCCAATAGTAGTTAGAATTTATTTATATAGTTTTGAACTTTGTTAAGGTTAAAAGCATTTAGTATGTTTCACTAACGAATAAGGGATATCAAAGTAATAGGTAGTATAATAATGAAGGTTTGAATCAATATAGTATATATAATAATATAGTATATATATATATATATATATAGTATTAGTAGAATTAATCCTTATTTTTGTGTTAATATAATATTCTTCAAGGAGGAAAGTTTAGTGTTGTGTTTGGTTGATATATTCTCTCAACTAGTTGATTGTGTAGTTAAGATATTATGCCTATCTAATGCTAATGTTGATATATTCATATGCATACAATTAATTGATATTTAATACAATACAGAATAATAGTTGTGTACAATATTTTTCTTAGTTGGTATTAAAGCTAGTAGCTCTTAGTGTAACACCCTTAAGGGAGTCTAGAAATATATGAGATTAATTTGTTGTAAATTAGTTTAGGTATGTGGATAATTTTATGTGTGCCTACGTGTTTGGTTTCATGGATTCCTGAGCTATGCAAACCGTTGCGGATGCATTGAGCTGCGTAGACTTGTGTGAATCGAGGAAATTGTGTAAAGCTTGCATGAAGAATCACATATTCCCAACACGTGTAATCGAGTATTTGTTCTATTTCTACTATCAAGAATTATGTTGTGTATGTGATCAATTTTAATTATATAAAAAAAAAAAAAAACAAAATAAAGGATACGATTCCACCAAGTTTACTATAATAACAGGAGTTCGAATCTCAAGTGATCCTTCATCCTTGATGTGGAGGATGTTAGTGGTTGTAGAAACAAATTCGATGGGTTTCCTTTAACACAAAAACCAAGAATTGTGTTTGCTAGTTGGTTGAACTCTTTGAGTGCTATTGTCAATTACAATGTATGTTCATCCTCTGTCGATAATTGGATTCATCATTTGTACCAAAAGTGTAAAATAAGTGTCATTTCTCCTATCCCTGTTCAATCTTCTCAATGCTCTTCCATGGGCAGGGAATTATGTGATCACAAGGGATATCTTCATTGCTATACCTAATTGATGTGGCTATGGAGTTATTCAGGTCACCATTTGTTGTATGTATAAAAATTCAAAAGCATGGATCCATGACCTTTGAACATGGTGACAAGGCCAAAGAGCTTGTGCTTCATGGTGAATGTGGTGCCATGAGAACACTTCCATTGGTTGTGTCTAAAAATTTACAATGGGTTTTCAAGTCATTAGTGATGAAAAACTACTTGTTAGATGTGCATCCTCTTCCTAGTCAATGAGTTGAATGTCCATTTAAAGATAACATTTGTAGATGTGTAACCATTGTCTTTAGAGCTTTCTTATAGGTGGACTTGCTTTATGGCAAGACAATTTTAGGGGGGTAAATGGATGCATTATTGTACTGTATATTCAATGATGATGAATATTTAAAACTAGAAGAAGGTCGTGTTGTAAGAATGACTCCTGGTACATTCAATATCGAGATTGCTTTCCTCAATAATTGGCAAACACTGTGGTGGACCATGTGCTTCAGTATATGGAAGTACATCAATAGAATGACTACAATTTCAGTGATTATAAAAAATGAATTGATGGCCTAAAGCAATTGTATCTTCAAGGGATCAAGTGGAAGTATAGCTCAATATGGATGGTTGTGGTGGAGCTCAAGCTATGGGATTTCAAAGTGGATAAAGGTTTTGATGAAGACTTTATGAGACATATATTAGAGATAAATACAAGTACTTGTTAAGAATGGGTGTTGAATATTTTAACTCCTATTAATGTTCTTAATATGGGACATTTCTCATCTTATAATGTATTGGCTAGGATGTTGTAATTTAATTCCTAGTTTTATGTTTGGTTAAGATACTCTCTCAAGTAGTTGATTGTATGGTTAAGATAGTTTGTCTATCTTATGCCAATGATTGATATGTTTATATGTGAGCAACTAATTGATGTTTAATAAAATACAAAATAATAGGTTTTGTGTGCAATAATTTTCTATATATATTTTTTAATTGTTGTTTGACAGGTTTTGTTTTAGATAGATGGAAGTATTGAATGCTCCACTATTAGAAATCTACATACACGTATATAACATTCGTAACAAAATATAATCCTGATATTTCATTTATTATCATTACTTAGTCAACTTTAGTTTTTATAACATTATATCAAATAAATTGCTTCCAAAAGATAGTGGGTTTCTTATCACTCAAATAGGTTATCCAAAAATATAAACATAGATCACCCTAGAGAGAAGTTAAGGATTACCAAATTCAATGAATTAGATTAAGTTCAATGGCCAATGACCAAACCCTACTTTGGGGTTGGGGACATCATGTGTAGATCGATACCTATATATACATGTAACATTCTTCATAGTACCACACTCATATCAAATTCAAATAAACCATTTCAAAGGATGTAAACAGGTGTAAAAGATACATAATAGGTGCACTAAGTGGCGTAAATGTCATGCTCAAACATTATTTCAATGTCTCAACATTTGCTTCACAAATCTAAAATAAGTATGCATTAAGTGTCTAGTATTGTCTAACAACCCTATTTTTAATAGAAATATTAGTTACTCTAATTTATACTATTGACACATGATTACTCCCAAAACTGCTACTAGAGTTTCAAAATCTACATCTTCCTTATCTTTAAATATCTTGGTGTGTAAAACTAAGGGTATTACCCTACTTATTAACATCTTAGTAGCATCTATAAGTAATTGATGACCTTAAAACCTTCCCTCTCATATCTTATTCGTGAAAATAATATCTTAGTGATTGTGATATCTGGTTAAATGATTCCCCGCCTTCATTAAAGAGTTACTCCTAACCTCTTAATTTAATCCCTATATCCATATATTGTATCACATCACAAAGAAGGAAAAAATAATGGATGATATCAGAAAAAACCATGCTTCCTCTGATTGGCTTCATGTGTCATGATATAACAATTCTTTAAGCTTCTTGAGATGATAGTTAAATTCATCCAAATAGGTGGATACAAAGAGAGGTCCCTCTAAGATAGGTCAATAATAAAATTTAAACAATAGGTTGTCACATGAAAATCAAGCTCATAATCACCATCCCAAGCATCATTTATTCAAACCTTGTAATTAAAGAAAAAATAATGGACAATATTAAACATTGAAAAAACATTATGAGGAGAGGCATTAGGAGGATATCCAAAATATTACTATTGAAATTGAACTCTAGGGAAGAGAGGAATGAGAACTGATATTTGATTGATAGTAAGAGAAATCCCTCCTATTTTCCCCCTATATTTGAAAATAGATCATGGTTGGATAACTCTCTCCCAAGTTGTCGTAATTGTCACAATATAATGGACAATTAGGGATATATTTGTGAGTATGGCCACAATATTTGATGTCTCTAAAATTTGGGGGGATAAAGTTGATATCACCATGCTTAGTTGTTTTAATAATTTTGTATATTCTTCTAGGTCCTCTATCCACAGTTAAAAGTGCATGTATCCTTATATCAAATCCCTCATCTAAGACATCCTTTAACCAATCCATCCCAATTTATTGATTGTAAATCAAGAATGTGTGTGTGTGTGTGTGTATATATATATATACTAATCCATCCCAATTTATTGATTGTAAATCAAGAATGTGTGTGTGTATATATATATATATATATATATCATAACTACAAAATTTTGTATCAAAATCTTGCATAAGACATTCAACAATATATCATTTATGTACATCAAAGATCATAATGAGTGATAGAGGCTAAAATAAACCGTTTTAGCCAAAATTGGGAATGTTCTCTATACAATTCATAATTTTTTATCGGTCTATAAGTATGAAGCTTCTAGTAACTTCCAAACGATTGTTTCTTTTTCTACATGTCATTGGGTGCTTATCTATTTTTGGGTTCTACTACTAATAATTCCTTCTTGTCCTCTTGGTCATTCTCCTCCTCTGCTAGCATGTTGAGGTTTGGGAGCTCATAGGAACATCTAGTAGCCAATGGATTAGTCCACTTTTTTTCATATTTCAAAAGGCCTCTTGTGCTTTTGGGCATGATTATATTCCAATACTTTAAGGAATCTAACATTTATTTTTAATGTTATTAACCTCCAAGTCCCATTTTTCTAATCTAAATACATGATTCGGTAACAAATCAGCCTATGTGTTGTTATGTTTTAGAATATGAAAGGCTTTATATTGTTCAAATTTACTAATCAAGCCTCTTATTCTTGAAACAAGAGTCTTCAATTTAAAATTACCAGAGGATAATATTTTTGTAAATAAGAGATGAGGAGAGAAGAGTCCCCTATTAAATTTAACTTAGAGACTTTCATTGATAGTACTTGGAGTAGGCCTTGTTAAAATTGATAGGCTTTTTCTTGAGTGTTTGAGGCTGAATACAGACCCCAAGGATATGAAATTTTTCTTTTTCCTCCAGGATGATATATTACCAACCTCCAACCTCCAAGTGACTCACTGCTAAGGAAGTTACGTAGTAGGTGTTAAAGGCTGAGCATTGTCGAGATGAGCTACAACAGACTAACCAAAGCCTCCAAATTCAATTGGAAGAGCTCAAAACTAATAGGGACCTACAAGTGCAAGCGAGGCAATAGTTAGAGTAATATTTAGAGATGGTGTGAATTCATCTAATGCACCTCTATCCCAAATTTTAGCAAGTAAACCCAAATCAAGACATTAATGATATAAGGAAATAAATGGAATTAATGAAGAACATATATGTTAGAATCTTTTATCTTTGAAATCCTTAAGTATTATGGTCACATATTCCAAACATGTTCTCACATATCCCACAGTTTACCTTGGAGGTCATTGTAAATTTCACAAACTCATGTTAATCTCAATCACATAAATATTCTAAACATAATACTCTAGTAGTAATTCATCATGAAAAATGGAATTGAGACTATGAAGTCAATGATATTAATTCCACCTCAAAAAATGTAGCACCTTAACTTCCAAGTCAAAACCAATTATCAATTTTAAAACTAAGGAATATTTTTAGCATAGCTATCTAAAATTCCAAATATAAGCCCAAACCTAAGAAGATCAAATTATTTTTAATGTATGACCTTGTTCATGAGAATCAACCCTAGGAAAACTGATGAAAGTGGGTAAATGTGTGAGGAAGAAGTTATAGGGTGGTATCAGAGTAGGTTGTGCTCTCCTTGGGTAAAGTCTGGTGTTTTCATGCTTACGGTTGTCATGCATGGGGTCATGGTGTATAGTTGGTATGGTCATGCATGATGTGGTTATATTTATATGGTTACAATTATACATGTGTCACGCTAATGTGGATTGATCTTGCAGATGAGATAAGCCTCCCCTGAACATCAATGAGGCGTGGTTTTGATTTTAGTATCTATTTGGTTTATCTAACATGGTACACATGCAGGAATAAGAAAAGAAAAGATGAAGAGAAAAATGGTAGACTACAGTTCCTATGACTCTCCCTACATATTAGTTGGGTAACAAGGAGGAGATCATTCTCCTAATATAGCAGATACATTGAGGAGTTTGAGGGAAAAGATCAAAAGTTGCAAAGCGGACAATGACAAGTGGGTTGAAGCTCAAGAAAGGCTTGTAAGGGCTTAGGAGAAGCAGGTAGAGGTCAATGTAGTGACTCTTCATAACTTTTCGAAGTTGAAGAGATAGGGACAGTTGAGGATCAGTCAAGAGCGGGAAGAGAAAATCAATGGAGCCTATGGTAGCAGGTTTCGGTCTGGATATAGGTTGGATAAAGGGGATACATTTAGAGGTAGAATATCAATGGATAAACTTGATAGGAGGACTGGTATGTATGGGCATCATTCTAGTTCCTCATCTAGGAGACATCATCACAGTCATCATCATCATCATCCTTATAGGAGGGGTGAGTACTTTCCTGAGGAGTTTAAGAAAGTCAAGTCGCCTACATTCAATGGAGAGATGAAGAAGTCAGAAGATGCAGAGGCATGGTTTTTTGAGATGAATAAATTCTTCATATTGCATAGATACTCAGAGAACATCAAAGCCAAAACAGCCACCTTTAGTCTTAAAGGGAAAGAAGACATTTGGTGGGAAGATGGGAAGAATGCTAAGGGCATTCGGGAAGAAGAGCTGATTTGGGTTGAGTTTGAGAGTCACTTCAAGAAGAAGTACTTTTCTGAGAGGTACTATGATGATAGAGCTATGGAATTTTATGAACTGCAGATGGGTTCCATGATAGGTGATGAGTATACTAGCAGGTTCCTAGAGTTGTTTAGGTATGTGCCTTACCTAAAGGATGAGAAGGCTAAGATTCAGAGATTCATTAGTGGGCTTCCAGCAACATATAGATACTAGATTGAGTTTGATGAGCCTATATCATTGGAGGAAGCCATCAAGAAGCTAAAGCATTGTTATGTGCAGTCAAAGTGCAAAGTTGAGCCTAAGCGTGACTTGAAAGGAAATGATAAAATTAAAGGGAAGTGGCCACCAAAGTAGGGAAGACTTCAAGATGTAGGTGAGCAAGAAAATGTGGTTCCTTATAAGAACCTCAATGCAGTTGAGAAGGGACATGGGTCACAACCTGGAGAGCAGCAAAAAAGAGGTGATGGTAGGGGACCATTGTAGTGTTGGATATGTTGAAAAGATCATCGCAAGAAGGATTGCCAATTTTACTAGGGTGGTAGGCCTCAGACTCACAGTGCTCAGGAGGCAGAGATAGTTGGGGGTGTCAGTCATAACATTCCTCAGATTTATGTAGTTGTGGACAATAAGAAGGCAAATCATCAGCAATCCATTATTGAGGTGGAAGGTAAGCTTTGTGGTCGATTTGTTTCTATTTTAATTGACCCTAGGTCTAATTATAGTTGTGTTAATCCTGACCTAATGGATAAGTGTGGCTTGAGAAAAGAAGTGCATGCAGAGCTTTAGTTATTGTAGTTAGATATAGGTACTAAGAAGATAGTTTATCATTGGGTAAGAGCTTGTGCATTTGAGCTAAATGGTATGCCTATAGAAACAAATTTGAATGTATTGCCATAAGGATCATTAGAGGAAAATTTAGCCTAAAAGTGCCCATGAAATTTTCATGTAATTTCCATGTCATAATATGTAAACTAATCAAAATCCTTTAAATTTAAAAAGAGGTACATGTAAATATTTTGGAGGGAAAAGAAGAAAAAATCATTTTTTTAATTGTATTTTTGACTTATCTCCCTATATCCTTACTCAAATTTCAATTGTAGACACTTGTTAGATGCCAAATTTCTCATTGGATGTGGAATTAAATTCTACATCCAACGAGTACCCATTATGCATACTTGTGGGAAGACCCACATTG
>APFE031261299.1:0-10648 GCA_000404065.3 Pinus taeda
GGGAAAACTTACCTTTGTCCATGGTAGTTAGTCCTTGGAATTTGAACCTATGGAGAAAAGTTTATTTCATGTGGGAAAACTTACCTTTGGTCCATGGTAGTTAGTCCTTGGAATTTGAACCTATGGTTTTTGGACCATGGCATCTCGACAGACGTGTTGATCCCTAATATTGAGTTGATGGTATTGGTTTGTTATGGTTTTGGCCCATGGTATTGTTTTATTTTATTATTATTATTGAGCCCCATGATCCATGATTTGAGGAAGATCTTGCCTATATAAAGTAAAGGAGATCATTTGGCTTATGCATGCTTTTGGGTTGAATATCTTAAGATCTGAAATATTGGGTTATTGTTTCAAAAGCTCGTTCTATATGAAAGTAAAGTGGAAAGTGAATCTGTGAAGGGTGATCTCTCGAGCGTTGCAGCTGCGGAAGTGCGGAGGCGCCGCAGAAGGACACCACAGGAGTCGCCGCAGGAGGGCGCCGCAGGAGGCGCCGCATGAGGCCCCGCAGGAGGCGCCACAGGAGGCGCCGCAGGAGACACCGCAGGAGGTGCCGCAGGAGATGCCACAGGAGGCGCCACAGGAGGTGCTGTAGGAGGCACCGCAGGAGACGCTGCAGGAGGCGCCGCAGGAGGTTTGAATAATCATATTGCTTCCAAGTGTTCGAAAACAATGGAAACTGGGAAGGAGCCAAGACATGAAGACCCTTTTCCACATTAAGGCAAAAGGAATGCCGAGAAATTATTTATAAATAAGATCCAATGCAAGCTTTGTAACAAGGATGGGCATCATAGAGCCATGTCTTGAGATATCCACTCAAATATGTACCCCAAGAAGCTACAACCCAAATTGGAAACCTTTTTAAGTAGCTTGTCAAGGCCACCATTGTAAATCGCATGTTCCGAAATTATTTGTAAAAGTGATGAATTTGTAACATCACTTGTGTATGCAACATAGTGATATTTAGGCATTTTAGCTAGATAGCATGGGATATGATTTATGTTGTAAATCAATGTAAACTTGAGCATGAGTGTGTTATAAACTCTTGGAAAATATGGATTTTTTGGGTCCTGTTAGTTGACATGTATCTATAGCTACAATTTTTCATATGGCTACAGGTATTGATTTCATAATTCCAATTTCCAAAGTACAATGGTGAAGGAAAGGGAAGGTGGGCTCTCAGAGGCATATGTTATACGCATGGAGATTGTAACCATGTTTATGATTTACAGGACCAAAAGCTCCTTAGTGGGGAGAAATAATCAAAATGGATCCCTAGTGGCTCAGTAATCAAAGTGCTAAAATTATTTTGAAACTGGCATCAAATCAAAGAACTCGTCATCTTGATTCCAATGATGTGAATGACACCTCAATTTGATCTCGTATGCAGAAGTTATTGATAGTCAAAGATTTTGGGAAAAAAATTAAAAATTCAAAGTCAAAGTTTGACTACAACATGGAAATCCATACAGGTGACATGGCAGGATAACGTTGCAGGAGATGATATCAGCAAGACGACATGGCAGGGAAACTAGCTATTGATGTGGCATAATATACACTGACTTAGAAACTCAATTGGGCATTGACATAGAGATTGAGTTGATGTGCTAGATTGTACACTAACCTGGAAACCCAACTAGGCACTGATATGGATGATGATACAATGATGGGAAAATAGATGAGTGCTAACTAGGCACTAACATAGCAAGGCGATGAGTAGCTGATATGGGAGTGATCAACCTTCTCTAGAGATATTTAAAATTTAGAAGTGACTTGAAATAGCTTAAAAATGAAATTCCTTGGATTGAAGTGAAAACATGATAAAATCATAGATTCTGTCGCCCTGATTTTAATGGCATGAATAGCACTCGAATTTGAGTTCGTCTACATCAGATATCTTCAATCACGTGGTAGATTTAAGGAGGCAACAACTTCACAAGAACCCGATGGATGGAATCTGACCATCGGGAATTAATGAATTTGTTGAATGGTTATTTTTTCCAATAACAATTATTCTTGACAAAGTTAAAGGAGCCAATTTGTTTTAAGAAAACAAAAATTGTTGAAAATATATGTGGAGTAGGTTAGGCCCACCAGACTCGCCCACCCCATCGGTCATATCACATCAAATTGTATTAAGGTTGGGGTGGGAAGAAATCAAACCCTGCCACCTTCTATCAAAGTTCCAATCAGTAAACTATGCCAATTGTCGAGCACTATGAGGGTGGTAGGGCTCAAATGTGCTCGATCGAACCGCCTCTTGGATGCCCTTAAACAAAACAACCAACAAAAATTAGATTGCCAATAGTTCAATATACCGAATACGCAACAAGGTGGTGGATCAGAGGGGTTATAACCCCCGACCTCCCTGCCTCTATTCATAGCACCTTAACCAACTTGAAAATGATGATCGTTGGTAGCTTCACCCTCAAAAAAAAATATATAAACTCGACCTTCACATTCGATGGAGGAAATGCGGCAGATCAGAGATGAGGTGGAGGGTGTATCACTAAGTGATGGAACCATGGTCATAGTGAAACGATGAGTGAATTTGTCTGTGGAACCTAGAGCAGAGGAATTAGTTGATGCCAAAAATATTACCTTAGAGGCTAGAGATGCTAGTGTCAGAATGTGACAAGCCTATAATCATTTTGCATGTTTTCTTGCCAGTATTCTAACCATGAAGTTAGAATATCCATTTGAGGAGAAGAAATTCAAGTGTCTAGGAGCAAGGAATCTTTGGGGAATCTTGTGGAATCTAAAATATTCCCTTGGAGGCTAACCTTTTACAGTGTCGGAATGACGTCCACTTTATAGTCATTTTTTACATAATTTTGCAGGGAGTGCAATTGTGTGCTCAGAATCTTCATCCGAGAAATTAAATTTTTTTCCATCTTCATGAAGGAATCTTTGAGGGAATCTCTAAGATGCCCGAGGGTCCATAACTTGAAAGTGTCAATAAGGGGAAAATTTTATAGTCATTTCACACAATTTTGTGCCACAAATTTAACAGTTGTGTCCATTTCAACAGTTGAGATTTTCGTCTAAATAACCATGTGGTTGTTGAGTCCTGGAAGTGGATGGAAACAAGAAAGTGGATGAGGCGTGGAAGGCCTTCTCCACATCATGGATAGAATGTTAAGAAGGTTTGGAGGAAGAATAATTTTTGCAATCATTGCAACAATGGTGGTAATCAAAGAGCCACATGTTGGAGGCTCCATATAGAGAAATGTCTCAAGGACAAAGTTCCCATACAAGAACCATTTGAAATGTTTTTCAACAAGTGAATCAGGTCCAGGATGATGACACATTCACTTTCATGAGTCAAAGATTATTTTTCAAGAAATCGTAGCTTCTCATGGCCTCATTTTTGGAAATCCCGTGTTTCAATTTAAATTGAAAAATGATTGTGATTTCTGTCACATATTAAAGCGACGATGAATTTTTTGCCTTTTAATGATGGTTGGGGACTGATTTCTATTCTGATGTAAATTTGACCAAAGAGTGTGTCTTGTAGACTCTTGGAAAGTATGGGGATGCTTGGGTCATTGTTGGTCATGTAATTGAGCATGTAATTTGCAAAGACATAATGCATGTTTGCAGAGGATGCAGGTGTCGATTCATCACTTATGGCTTCAAAGGAAAATGGTGAAGCAGAAGGAATGCTAACCTATTAGGACACTTGTGGTGCATATAATGTAACACAATGGTTGTAGATTATGTTCATGCTTTTCGAGGAAACAAATCTCCTCAGGTGGGAGGAATGATCTAGGTTGCTCCAGATACATTCAGAATTCAAAAGTGGCTATGAATAGCTCAAAAATCAAAGTTGTCATATTGGAGTGACATAAGGACTAGATTATAGTGTTAATCACCTTGATTCCAATAGTGCGAATGTCACTCAAATCTTAGTTCATAAGCTCAAAATATTCACGGTCATTGTTGAGGACAATCTTGGCCACGTAGTAGGTGTAAGGAGGCAACAAATTAATAGGAGCTCAATGCACGGAATATGACCATTGAGAATCAATGAATTTATCAAATGGTTAATTTTCCCAAAACCCCTTATTCTCAACAAAGTTAAAAAGATCCAATTTTATTTTAAAAAAAATTATTGAAAAAATTGGGGGGCAGGGGTCAGCATGTGGGCCTTCTAGACCCAGCCACCCCACCGCTCATATCGTACCAAAATTTATTAAGTATGGGGTGGCAGGGGGTCAAACAATGCCACCCTTGGTGAAAGTTCTAAACAATATATATATATTCAAAAGTAGTGGTGGCTGGGCCTCCACCGCCAAACCTGCCCCCACTAACCAAATGATGCCAAGTATCGAGCACTATGAGAGCGATGGGGATCGAACCTTGCCGATCTACCTCTCGGGCTCCCTAAAACAAGGCAATCAACAATATTAAACCATCAATATTTCAATATAATGAATACTCGCCAAGGTGGGGTGTCGACGGGGATGGAACCCCTGAGCTCCCCGCCTCTATTCTTATCACCTTAACCAACTTACCAATGATGCTTGTTGGTAACTCTGCCCTCAAAACAAATATATAAACTCGACCTTTCAATTCAATGGGGGAAATGTGATGGATCAGAGCAGAGGCAGAGTGCAGAATGCTAAGCAACAAAACCATGAACATAGTGGAACCATGAGCAAATATGGGTGTGGAACCCAAAGTAGAGGAAGCAATTAATGCCAAAAAGATTCCCTTAGAGGGCCAAAGAGGCTATTTTGAGAATGTGACAAGATTATAGAATTTTTTTCACATTTTATCACCAGGAATCGAATTGCAAAATCATAATATCCATCTAAGCAGCAAAAATTCAGGTGTCTAGCATCAAGGAATCTTTGGATAATCTTGTGGAATCTAAAAGATTCCCATGGCAATGTTTTTTGAAAATGTTAGAATCATGCCCACTTTCTAGTCATTTTTCATATAATTTCAGAGTGAACAGAATAGCATGCTTTGAATGTGCATCCGAGAAACATATTTTTCGGCCATCTTCGGGAAGAAACCATTGAGGGAATCTTCAGGATGGCCAAGGGTCCAAAATTTGATGGTGTTATGTCCCTATGCTACTAGTGCAATCCATTATCTTTATTAGTACAACCCCCTTATTATATTGTTCTGCTCATGTAGTCTCCATATTGCTATTATTGTGCCCCATAAAATCCCACTATTGTTATTATTATACCCTTACATTATTATTGTTACCTTGGCTCTAATTATATTAGGACCCCCTAGACTCCTATATATAGAAGGGGGGTCTTGTCATTTGTGTCATCTAAGAATTGTTCATTTGTGTAATGTAAAGGAGGTTGCCCCCAAGAAGAGGTTTATTTATAAGGTGTTCATCTATATTTTCTATCTTTTTGTGCATTGGTTTCATAACAATTGGTATCAGAACTTTGGATTATAGGGTTTTGCTAATCCAAAATAGGTCAGCATGGAATTTTTTCTATAACTTATTTTCTACGATGTTACATAATCTCCAAAAAAGATTCATTTGAGAATAAATTTCCCTAAATCACGTGTCTAAATTTCAAATATTGTCTCACTTTATTTTAGGAGATATAAGTCGAGGAAGTTAAGGTTTTTGTAGAGTCCCGAGTTACATTCCAAACAAGTGATCAGGGGAAAATTTTCATAAAGTTTGTTCTGAGCATCAGATTGAAATTGTGTAAGAAGTTCTCGAAATAGGGCTTCCTGTAGTTTTCTTTATATCAATTTCAGGTACTAAGGTCGAAACAGTGAGACATGGCAGGTCATACAAGCTCGCTCTATTGAACTAGTCTATAATCTGGTCACTGTGGGAGATTTTGGCATAACTCTTTCTTGGATATTCAAATTCTAGTCAGACTTGCGGGGTTAGAAAGAGAACTCAGAGGGATACCGCAAGAAGAAATTTCAGAACTTGGAGATCTAAAATTAGAGAGTTACAGTCATTTCAAGATCGAGCTCCTAAAATAAAGAAAAATCGAGATGAGGAAGTTTGATGGAAAGGATCCGGTAAATTGGATACTATAGATGGAGAAATATTTTGATCTACATGGTGTACCAATATTACAAAAGGTATGTATTGCATCTTCATATTTAGAAAAAGATCAATTTTTATGGCATAAAGGGCTTTGTTCTCCTAAACCACTTTGTTCTCCTAAACCACTTGTTACATGGTCAATTTTCACAGAGGAAATTATAGCACATTATGAGGATACAAATACCAACACCTTCTTTAGAGAAACACCACAACAATTGGAAGGAAAAAGAGAAAAAGGGATTTTTTACAAAGTGGGAAGAAAAATTATTGACAACAAGGAAGTCTATCCCTCACAACTATAAAGATGTATGTTTTGTTTCTCCTAGCCTTCCACAACATACAAGGGTTACAAAACAACAATTGGAAGAAAAAATCGAAAAAGGGCTCTCTTACAATTGTGATAAAAAATACATTAAAGGTCATAACTGTGCTAAGAAGAAATTATTTTAAATTGATTGTGGGGAGGAGGAAGAAAACGATCAATAAAATTCAAAAGGAGAGTATATCAAGAAGGAATGAATCCTATCACATCTTGTAAAGCATTGGAAATAATTACTACTCCTCAAAATCTTAATATAGAAGGACATATCAAGAAGAAAAAGGTTCAATAAGTGAAGGACCACATCAAGGAAGAAGAAATGGATGCAACCACATCATGTAATGCAATGGTAGGAGTTACCACTCCTCAATCTATCAAGATAGAAGGACATATCAAGAAAAAAAATGTTCAAGAAGCAAAAGATCACATAGAGCATGAAGAAATGAATCTGACCATATATCGTAATGCACTAGAAGAAATTACCACTCCTAAAACACTCAATATAGAAGCAACTATCAAGAAGAAAAAGATTCAAGCAGTGAAAGATTACATTGACCATCAACAACAAGTTCTCCAACTTTTAAAGGATAACGCCACTTTGGTGCAGAATCGAATGAAACAACAGGAAAATCAACATCACAATGAAATAAGTTTTGATGCAGGTGATTGGGTATTTTTATGGTTACATACATACAAACAAATGTCCCTTAAGAAAGCTATTTATGAGAAGGAAACGTTGGCAGTACTACACGCAATTAAGAAATGGCGACCTTACCTAATTGGAAGACACTTCAAGATAAAAACAGATCATGATAGTATTAAATACCTTTTAGAACAAAGATTATCCTCTGAAGAGTAACAAAAATGTGTCAAAAAGATGTTGGGTTATGACTTTGAAATCATCTACAAAAAATGGAAGCAAAATGTTGTGGCATATGCACTCTCAAGAAAGGATGAGGATTTGGAAGCATTGTTGTGCTCAATTTCTATTATCCAACCAGATTGGATAAAAGAAACAAGGAATGAATGGAAGGACAAAGAAGTGTGGCCACTCATTTAAAAGTTGTAGAAGGTTCCAGTTAAAACCATATTGCCAAAACTTGACGAGGAAGGAAAAATCATATTGAAACCTAGAGTAGTCACAGGAAAAAGAACCTGACAGCTACGAAATCGATCAATTTTAGAGTCTCTGATCAAGTGGAAGAACTTACCCACTAAAGATTTCACATGGGAGGAAAAGAATTTTATATAGAAGCATCAAGAACTACTCAAGCAATGAGGACAACACTTTTTGAAGGAGAGGGGCATGTTAGGTCCCTATACTACTAGTGTAACACTTATTGTTATTAGTACAACCCCCTTATTATATTGTTGTTCCCATGTAGTCCCCATATTGTTATTATTGTGCCCCATAAAAGCCTGCTATTGTTATTATTGTGCCCTTACATTATTATTATTATGTCAGCTCTAATTATACTATGAACCCTTAGACTCCTATATATAGTAAGGAGGTCTTGTCATTTGTATCATCTAAGAATTGTTCATTTTTGTAATGTAAAGTAGGTTGCCTGCTTGAAGAGGCTTATTTCTAAGATGTTAATCTATCTTTTCTATCTTTTTGTTAGCTGGTTTCATAACAGATGGTGTCAACAAGTGGAAAATTTTATAGTCGTTTGACATATTTAGTCTTTTGAATGCAATTCTGCTGACATCATGGAAATAAAATATTTTGGTTAATTTTGGTAACTGAAGAGATTTGAATCAGGTAGAGACACAGGTTGTGATGTGTGCAGGTGATTGTGCTTTTTGGTCCAATGGCAGGTGACCATATGGCATAATTAGGCAAAGCCACATGGCACCCATTGAATGACCAATTAGGTATATGACCAAGCGGTTCAAATTTTTTTGGTTGGTCACCATGAAAGGCCCTACCCAGCTTTTATGGTTACTGTCTCAATCAACCACAAAATGTAACATCACACAAGGACGAGAGGGGTTCAGCGTGCATGGGACGGTCAACGGTCGGCCCCAAAATACACCATGAATGAAAACAGTTTAATGACACATGTGTTATACAACAACCAGAAGTCATAACAACGGGACGATGTATAAGTTACATTTTCCAAAAAAATTGGTTAGCACCAAGAAAAATATGTAGTGGTTTATGCAGTCAACAATGGGTCCGTGAGAGTCAACCCCACACCGATCATCAACCTTTCCACCACTGGGACCTTCAAAATGGTGGTCAACAAACCTCCCAATGAATTTTCATATGAAAATGATTCAATGGTTTCAATTCTTAACGCGGAAATGTTAAATCGAGAAAAATGATTGCACTGTGTAGTGAAAGTTTTCGATAGCCGACAGTTCCGATCACATATCATAGTGAAAATAAGGTATTTTAACTTGTAATTGAGGGAATCAAGCCCAAATCATGATAAATAATATTGTTCTATGTGTTATGGTAGACAAGTTTCTTGTAATGGGGGTGTAGAATTATAACAAATATAATCCCCATCAAGAGGAAGCATCCAAATGGAAGAAATAATATTGGAACATGAACAATGATAGTCCTATTCCACTAAAATTTGAAATTTAATCTAATATGTATTTTTAATCCAATCACCAACAAACTAGACTTATACCTCACTCATACAGACATCAGAATGCATGTAGAACATAAGATTCTTCTTTTTCTTAGCTTAGAAGTCGTGAGTGTTGAAAGTGGCTGTTATTGACGTCAAGGGTTATTCAAGCGAAAGAGGAATTTAAATAGTCAAATAAAATATTATGATACATTACCAATGTTGTATGGCACTCCCTCTAATTCCATAGGAATGAAGAGATATCAAATGTTTTTCAATATGACCCAACCAAAGTAGAAGTAGGCCCCATTTGGACACCCTATATTTCAAGGCATATTTTATCCAATTACCTAGATCAAATGGTAGCATAAGGTATATGGTTAGAAATATTATTCCAATACATTTCCAATAGTATATGAAACTTTATCTAAATCCTCAAGGTTTAGGAGAAATGAATGTTTTAATATTCATTGTACATTACAACAAGATATCCCTAACCCAACATCCAAAAACACATAAATATATGTGAGAAGGAGCATCTCTAACCACCCGACTAAATTATTTTGTTATTGTTTTAGGAGAGCCAGGGAGTGGGTCCGAAATTCATACCTCATGAACTAAGAAGAAATGAAGTGAATCTTTGTTCATGCAGTTTTCTATGGAAGGTATTTGGAACATTATTTTGAAGGTGTTTTTGCATTGATCTTGGGGAAGGTTTTTTTAATGTTTGAGCTCCTTTTTTTAGGGATGAATATTGTTATTTCGAAAGATGAGTTTAAGGGAGTGACTTATGTGGTTTGGAAGTTGAGTTTCATAGGACATGCTGTATTGTTTGAAGGCCAAGTTCATGGTTGAGTTTTGTCTTTGAACATCTAGTTTGGGCTTGACTTGAAGTCCATGTTCTAGTGTATTGAAGTCTCAATTCATGTTGGAGCCAACAATTATTGTAATTTCGTGCTTATAGAGGATTGGTGTCCTAACAAGAGATTGAAATAGATTAAACATTGTTTCGCCTCTTAACGCATTACAGATGAAATAAAGGAAGTAGAATAGATTTCTCTAAATATTATTATTGGCCTCAATTCTATCATCTTATCACTTCTTCTAACAAAGATAAATCTTTGATGATCTCAGGAAAATATCTCTCAAACAAAAAATGAAGTCAAGAGTTTATTAATTTTAGATTATATAATGACCTAAGAGATGACCATCCTCTAGTTGTTTGCTAGAAATATTAAACATCACTAGGAAAAAGGTATTCCCTCATGTTAAATATTTTCCTTGACATTATCAATGGTGTCTGAGCTCCACCTTGGTTTTTCTACTCAAAATCTCACTAAATATTTGTAAACCACCTCTAAGATGAGGTAGAATATAAAGCATAAAATGGCTTTGGATGGTTAATAAATTAAGGCCCATCCATCCTCCAATTGCTTTCTAACAAATTTTAGTTTTCAATATTTTAGTTTTTAAAGACAAGTTTAAAGGAATGAGTTATGTGGTTTGAAATATGAGTTTCAGAGGATATGTTCTATTGTTTGAAGGCCAAGTTTAGGGTTGAGTTTTTCCTTTGAAGATTTAGTTTAGGCTTGATTTGAAGTCCATTTTTTGGTGTATTGAAGGCTCGGTTCATGTTGGAGCCAACAATTACTGTGATTTGGTGCTTACGTAAGATTGGTGTCCTCACATGGGAATGAA
>APFE031261300.1:0-22785 GCA_000404065.3 Pinus taeda
CCACCATCCCAAACGGAAAAGGAGTTGCATTAAGGTCCGGACCGGGTGGTTTTCCCCGATGTTGATGCAACGATTTTTGAGGCATCAACAGGTCCATAGCTAGGTCAACCCGATGCTATGCACCTAGAGAGATAAAGAAATTTTGTAAGAGAAGGCATCAGGTTATTATGACTGGGATGACATGGGTCAATAGAAGTGATAATTAGTAGTTAGGCTATAGACCAATGAGGATATGGCAAGGAGGGGCCCAATCTCCATGTAATCCCAGTACATGGAACTCGGTGGGAACCAGACACATAGTTTGGGCAACGTCGGGAGATGGTAAGAAGGTTGATGTGTGCAATGGGACCCACCTAAAAGGAATTTGGATAATGTGAAAAGAATAGGCCCATTGGGTTTTTGGCGATCATAGTGAATATTAGATATATTTATATATATATATATATATATATATATAATATTTATATATATATATATATTATATATTATAAGTATTATAATATTATATATATACACCCCATTCCTCTAATGGTAACCTGCTAGGGGTTGGTTATCACTCCTGAAAGCTATAATGATTTTCTCTTCTTCAAGTGCGTAAATGGTTCCAACTATTTTTGAAATTTGAGATATTTATTCAAGGAACATTCTTTCTCCAACTTAACTTGAGCCTCCTTGAAATCTTACTATTAATCTTTCTAATCCCTTTTTTGCTCATGGATTAGTGTGTGGGGTTTTTTACAACTAAAAAGAAATTCTAGGTGAATGAAATCTTGCACACTACTAAAAAAAATTATGAAGCTAGCATGTATTTAGGCAACTCATGCTATTGGGGCCCTATTGTCACCAATTTATCTATTGACATGAGAAATTTCTCCCTTTCCATATAGTACTCTAGAGGAAATCACAAGGAAATCACATTGAACCAATAAAGACTTTTCATATAGAGGCTCTGGGATAAAGGAAGTGGGATGAAGTGACATAACCTGTGGTGGCAGCCAAGATTTGTCACATCAGACTAATTGGAGAAGGGACCCTACATTCCCACGATCCACGCAAGTCAGGTAAGAGAGCCCTAGTAGTTGGTAAAGAGTGTTCTTTGGAATGCACCAGGAAGGAACCGATGGGATGGCATAGGTCAGTTGCATTAGCCATACACGTAAGCTTGGCAGAGTTTTGATTGGTGGGAGGTGGGACCACAACTAGTTCATCCCGAAGATGCTATGCACCTAAAGAGATAAAGTGGTGTCGTAAGAGAAGGCACTAGGTTATTATGACTGGGATGACATGGGTCTATAGCAACAATAATTGGTAGTTAGGTTATGGACCAATGAGGAGATGAAAAGGAGGGGCCCACTCTCCATGTAAGCCTAGTATAGGGAACCTAGTGGGAACCAAATGTGTAGTTTGGGCAACGCAGGGATATGGTAAGTGAGGTGATGTGTGAAATGGGACCCACCCGAAAGGCATTTGGCTAGTGGAGAGAGAAGAGGCCCATTCATTTGTTTGCTGTAATAATTTTTTTTTTTTATCATTTCCATATTCATTTCACCCCATGACATCATAACATTATTCAAATTTACATTATTATTCAGCAACATATGCAACTATATAGAAAGAAAAATATCATCATCAATCCAGCAGAACAAAAAGGAACAATAGAAGAAAATCATTCACACATAGAGACACTAGGATTGGTCGGAGACAAGGGAAAAACACCACATGGGCGAAAACACTTCCAAGTTATTCTTCTTATTATGTTGTCATAAAATTTTCAGCAAAGAGAGAGTACAATGATCCATATATTCATCCATACAACTATACAACAACACCGGCTAAATAATATCTTTGAAAAGAACCCAAACATGTTTTACTCAAAACCCTAATTCAGAAACCTGTAATGAACTGTCACTTTCTTTGGTCATCAAGAGAAAAATTTAGAAGACTAAGATTTCATATTTTAGGTCCTAATCACACGAAGGAGTCATAATCTAAGTGACTATAGCAGCCAAGTCACTCCCTTAAGCCTGGTATGCGAGCAATTATGGTTAGATTTGAATTGTGGCAAGCGTGTGACTGAGATTCTGAAACCTTAACTCCTAGTTTCATAGATGGAGAGTTTTTTGTGCAACTGGAAGGATCCAGTCGCATGGATGAGCTTTTGTGTGAGTGATTGCAGTCAAATTATTCCTGGGTTGTGCCAGTGACTGAGGCCCAAAACCCTAAAAACTGAGGTGCGAGCTTCGAACCTATAATTTCACCTCAGAGCAAACCCATTCCTCGATGGACCTATCTCAGATATGTGTGAGCCAAAAACAAGAAAGAGAATAGAAGAATTTCCCATGATGATGTCCAAATGCGGTTGAGGTCACTTGTATTTATAGCCTTCCAAGGGTATCCAATTTTCTTTAGGGTCGATCTGATCAAATATGCTCATGTGGGTACATAAATTCAAAATTCAACTTTTTCTTATCCAAATAAGATGATATTTAGGTCAATTTTGGTCCTCTTGAAAATAAGAGTTCAATGCAATCATCATCTCCATCAAATGAGCTTCCCAAGGTGGAGTTTGATCCTAGTTTCACAATTTAACACTCCCTCTCAACTAGGGAGAATTCCACCTACCAATATTTGTCATTCAAACATCATAGCATCATGTAATCAAGTTATATTCAATCACCTGTATCTCATCATCAAATGTCATCACTACTCATCTATTTCTTATTCCTATTTGACTCTTGATTTCCCCTACTCATATGTTAAACATTCTTGAATCTGAAAGAAGAAGAATTTTTTATTGGAGGGGAGATTATTCTACAACACTATATTCATCGGGGAGCCACTGCTACCACTTGAAATCACTGTTAGTGGGGAACCCAATGCTATCAACCAAGAAACATCAATGAGGAGTCAATTCTATGATCCACATCATCATCGGAAAGCATATAATTAGGGAGCATATCTTGACCCGTTATTTCATGGGGAATCTATACATCTACAACCCCATATCAAGCAATAGGATATCCAAACACACAGGGGAGCACATCTTAACCCTGGAATCACATTGGGGAGCTCATTCTAAACCCATAGTTGCATGGGGGAGAATATATCAACCCAATTTGAATGTTTGTCTATCTTCCCATCGATGACTCTAAGTAGACGTGGTATAACACTTGCATCATAATCCGAGCTTTGGATGAAATACCCAACTTACCAAGTGGTAAGGGTCACACACCTTCAAGCCTCCTCAACCCATTTGCCAGACAAGGAGGGACAATCCAAACAAGCCTTGCTTATGGGTGTGATGCCAACTGGGCTATTGTATGCAATGAATAAGGTGGGGGATATACCCAACTTTTCAAAGTAGACAAGGATCACACACATCCCATAGGTAACATATAGGTGTGATACCCTATTTTCTAGAGATCCATCAACCCCAGGATCCCTCCATCTCAATTCCACACCCTGGGAGCTCAACAGGGAGGAAGATCTAGCTTAGTTTCATTGATCAAGGATGCTCTCATTATACTCATATCTAATATCATCTTGATCATCATGTTGTAGTAGCAACAATATCCTTTTCATCCTCCCTCTCACAGAGGTGCCAACCTTGAGCCTAAGCTTGTCTCACATAGCAACAATGTCTCAATATATGAAGGTATATTATTCTCAACAATATACGAGATTCTCTGCTAATTAGATCCTATTCAATATTATCACAATGTATCCCTGTCATAAAAAAAACTCTCTAAATAACTTCTTCATCATGCCTCATAACTACTCATGTCAACAATATCATACTTAACCTCAGTCATTCTCAAAGCTATATATTCATCAAGATATTATGGCAGTTCTCAAATGAGCTTTATCTTATCAATAACAATCCCAAACAACATCAATACATCTATGCATCACATAATATCTCAGCCCAAAAGTAAATCATCTCATGTAAATATCTCAAAGGATGCTCAGTGGAAACTCTATGTGTATGAAATAGTTCAATCATGAAAACAAACATACACATACACACACACACACACACACACACACACACACACAAATGAGTGTCCACATGGAACATCAATGCTTCAATCAACTGTTGGTTGCCAAGTATCTTCATGACTGCTTCAAATTCAATAAGAGTGTCCAAGGATTTGTATTTCCACTTTCCAACAATTCTTCAATAGCTTCATGATATATTTTTTCCTTTTACAAACACCATAAAGTAATTCATTATGCCATGATTTTTCCATTTTAAACTTTAAAGGCCATCTCCCTCTTACTTTGATTATCAGAGGCACATCACTTGTCAAACATAAATCATTAGCATATAAAAAAAATCAAAGTCATACCTTGGATCACTTTTGAAATAAAGGTTTGGATCAACACAAATAAATGTCAATGCAGACATATCAGACTTGAGGAGCTTGCTTCATACAATGATTTTTGCAAACATAACACTTAATCAAAGCAATATCCTTAGCCTTGCATAAATCAACATTGTGTAATCAAATCAAATAAGTTAACTTATCAAGCCCTAGATGTCATAACAAAATTGATATCAAACTCATCGATATCACTCAAATATCAAGTTACAACAATATTTTATTTATCAAGCACCATCCAATCAAATTTTATCAGGCCATCCTCATGATCATAGCATGAATCATTTCTACTACTAAATATGAATGGATACATTAGGGAAAAATCATATAATTTCCATGCATATATCAAGAATGAGTCATGCAAATTTTATCCAATCATTTCTTCATACTTAATCATAGTTGTTTATACTTCAACCAATGTACCAAATACAATGAGGTCAATACAAAATCAACATCAACCACAAAAAGTCACTATGTCCACATAGCACTGTCATCAAGGAAAATCATCAAGTATCAAGTCAAATCATTAGTCACCAAGTCAAAGCCAAAACATATCTCAACATCAGGCCAAGTTCTAAATCACTATCAAGCATCATGTCAAACTTCCAATGTTTCCCATCAATAAGCCAAATATTTTTAAACTATTGTAATTGTTATTGTACATTGTCATATACCAGCTTCAATGATCAAATCAAGATTACATATGAATATGCATATTTAGGTCACCTACAAACACAAGTTTAGTCAACATGTTCACATTATAGTAAGTCAAATATTCAAACTTCCTTGCTCATAGATCTTTCTCATGTCTACTTCGTGTCTTGTAGGACTGCCATCCTTCATGTATACTTTTGATTTCATGCACAAAGATTTACTTTGTGTCATAGACTTTCTTCCACGTGAGTGAGTATTGAAGTAAGGAGATCTCTCTCCCCTCAAAACAGAACTTGTTGCAGACCAAAAAAATCAGATATTTTTCCATTCATGTCCAAAAATCATACTTCAACAGAAAAGAATCTTTTAAACATTTAATGCAAATGACAATAGGTGTAGGAATCTTATGAAGGGATTCTCCCTCTAAATGGGTAGACACTTAATGCCCATATGTTTTGCTTGTTCATATTTTGTTATCAAACTATATCATGTTCTAATTCATATATTCATCATGGACATAACATGCTAGCATCAACTACTTATGCATCAAACTTTCATCAAGAGTTAGAGTAATATGATTAGGGTAGTTGATAGGTGTGAAATCATACTTCAAAGAAAAAACATCACTCAAAGAGGTTAATCCATCGAATCATGTCATCTAAACTTACCATAGGACATAATTACTAACTCACCAAGGTCAACAAGAAGATCATGAATATCAATCTCATTATTATAATTATATTATCGTAGTTACCATGCTTATCATTATCAATAGAATCAAGATACCAAATATAAGAATCAATGAGCTAGCCTTCTTTATGGAATCCATGATGACTATAATGAAAGATTCATGCCAAATGTAAAGTATACCAATATATCAAAGATCAATATTAAGTAGCATCAAAGGATCAAGAAGTTCATCATATCTAAAAGCTAAGATACTTGTTCACTATCAAGTACATCATCTCATCAAGAGTATTATGAATCAAACTTTTATATGTATGATCCATTTGTGAAGGTGACATTTATCATACCTTGCCATTCAATATTGTAGCTAAACCATAATCATAAAAGCAATACACCATGCATAACTTGTAGTATTCAGATACCTGTGCACCTTCTCATTTTACATAAGAAATTCTAGCACATTGTCCACCTTTCACCAAGTGCCTCTCAATGCTATTTCTTCCCTTCCTGCACCAGCCATGATCCTCAAGAAATATTCACTTATCACAACTAATCAGGAAGTTAGACACATTCAAATACTCACATATATATGTAGGAGGTATAATAATCAAAACAATAATAAGATCAATAAGTATAAATAAAAGTAAAGGCATAAAGGAGCATTGAAATAATACTTAGCTTCAATGAGAGGTGGGCATATCCCTCTTGAACCAACCTTCAAGAGACATCACTATCCATTGTCCATATGACGATGTTTCCTTCAATATTTCCATTAGAACCCATGCTTAATATAGACTATCCCATCTAGGACTCCATCAAATCAATCACAATTACTTGAATATCTTCATATTGACCATGTTAGAGTTTCTAGAGTTCATATCTCAAGTCTTTTCCATAAACCATGGTTTCTCTCAAACATTACCTCATAATATCCATCAAACCCTAATACATGAGTTTCCTAGGGTTTCCTTCAAAACTAGTATTCTTTTAGGTCTCCTCCATATTCTCTTTCTTCCATCAAAGGTGTCTCCATAGGGGTCATATTTCAATGACTTTTATTCTACCCAATTCTGATAACATATTAATTTTGCTTATGTATATATTTTTCTTTGCTTTGATAATTACATTTTATCATTTCCATATTCATTTCACCCCATGACATCATAACATTATTCAAGTTTACTTATTTCTTCAACATCATATGAAACTATATAGAAAGAACAATATCATCATCAATGCATCGGAACATAAAGGAACAATAGAAGAAACGAATTCACACATAGAGACATCAGGATTCGTCAGAGACGTGGGGAAAACCCCACACGGGGGAAAACCTTTCCAAATTCTTCTTCTTATTAGATTGTCATGAAATGTTCAGCAAAGAGAGGGTACAATGATCTATATATTCATCCATACAACTATACAACAACATCAACTAAACAATATCTATGAAATGAACCTAAACATGTTTATACTCAAAACCCTAATTCAAAAATGTGTAATGAATTGTCTCTTTTTGTGGTCAATGAGCGAAAAAATCAGAAGGCTAAGATTTCATCTTTTAGGTCCCAGTGATATGGAGGAAGAGTCATCTTAGCGATTGTAACAACCTAGTCACTCCTTAAGCTTGATATGTGTGCAACTATGGTCAAATCTAAATTGTGGCAAGCCTGCGACTAAGATTCTGAAATCATAACTCCTAGTCACATGGATGGAGAGTTGTTTGTGCGACTAGAAGGATCTAGTCACATGGATGAGCTTCTGTGAGACTAATTACAATCGAATTATTATTGTGTTGTGTCAATGACTAAGGCCTAAAACCCTAAAAACTGAGATTCAAGCTTTAGATCCTGCAATTTCACCTCAAAGTGAATCCATTCCTCTGAGGACTTGCCTCAAACCTGTGTGAGCCAAAAAAAAGAAAGAGAATAGAATAATTTCACATGATGATGTCCAAATGAGGTTGAGATCACTTTTATTTATAGTCTTCCAAGGGTATCGAATTTTCTTTAGGGCCGACTTGATCAAATACACACATGTGGGTACATAAATGAAAAATTGAACTTTTTCTTATCCAAATAAGATGATCTTTAGGTCAATTTTGGTCCTCTAGAAAAAAGGAGTTCAATGCATTCATCATATCCATAAAATGAGCTTCCCAAGGTGTAATGTTATCCTTGTTTAACAATTTAACATAACACAAAAATTAAACATATATATATCTATATATATACCCCATTCCACTAATGGTAACCTAAGGGGTTGGGTATGCTACAATGGTTTTTGGCTCTACTATAACTTCTTGAAGGATAGGTATACTCCTGAAAGTTATAAGGATTTTCTCTTCTTCAAGTGAAGAAATGGTTCCAACTATTGCTGAGATTTGAGAGATTTATTCAAGCAACATTATTTCTCCAACTTAACTTGAGACTCCTTAAAATCTTACTGGTGATCTTTCTAATCCTTGTTTTACACATGGATGAGTGTGTGGGGTTTTTTACAACTAAAAAGAAATCAAAGTGAATGAAATCTTTCACACTACTCAAAACAAATTATGAAGTTATGCATGTATTTAGGAAACTCATGCTACTAGGGCCCTATCATCACCAAGTTATCTATTAACATGAGAAATGTCTCTCTTGCCATGAAGTACTCTATAGGAAAGCACATTTAACCAATGAAAACTTGCATGAAATGAACAACAAGGCTTTGATGAAAACCACTATAGTTGACGCATCAGGCTAGAACTCCTTTAGCAATTATGAAGTATGCATCTTTGCATCTTACCATTTCTCCTCCCCCAAGTTATGTGAATTAAAAAGACAACCTACCTACATATGTTCTAATCCATTTAACACCTTCCTCCATAACAATGCAAAAATGTTGAGTTATTTTTATATGTAAACTTTAGACATTAATCATAAACTCATTACTCGAAGACTTACAAGGTACAAACACATGATGTGTAGGATTAAAACCTAGACGATCTTGAATGCATAACAACTGAAAGCACTAAAAATCAAACTTGCGTAATACTTGAAAGAAACCACTACTCTTCTCATTCTTAAATAGTAAATGGGGCCTAATCAGCTCAAGTGAAGGAAATGTAATCATGACCCCAAGGATCTATTTATCTCACGGTACATTGTTTCGAATCCACATTTAGATGAGATTAAGTTTTAGGAACTCACTAAGTCACCTGGTACCATATGTTGGCACATGAACAAAATGGTGGTTTAGAAGATATCCTAATTAATGAGTTTTTCAACCAATCACTAATTACTTTAGAAATAAAACTTGTTAAGAAAGAAGGCACATAAGCATGAAATAATCTTATTACAAATAAGATGAAAATTTTACAAGTATATTATTTACAAATGTAGAACTACTTCCTAAGAAGGGGGGCATGCCTTCTTTGGAAGTAGGCTACCTAGTAGTATTCAATGATACACCAATAAAATTATAGAATAACAAAAGCTCATATTATTATATTAAGAAAGAGTATTTTCATACATATCTTCAGTATATCCCCTCTTTGTATATTACATTATAAGATCTAGTATATTATTTATAAGAGAATATACATCTATAGATAAGATGAGAGACTTTGATCTCATAGATAAAAGATCAAGCAATTACATACATTTTAAGGCGAGTTTAGTTCTAATTGTTACATTGTAATATTTAATATTTGTTAAATAGCAAGAGTGTCTGTAGTTAGATTGAAATGGTGGGTTATATCTTCATAAGAAAAAGAAGCACAAACCAAAAAGCTCCACATTAGCTAATATCCAAACATGATTCCTATATTCGGCCTATAGAGTTCGACCTATCTCATCTCATGGAACAAAGTCATTAAAAGTAGATGAATTCATTGTTATATTATAGCCACAATTAAATATGAAGATTATGTTGGTCAACGAATTGCGGACACCTCCTAATTGTGCCTCATGAGGTTGAACTACTGATGAGTTGTCAAACTATCTATCCATGAAGAGGATTTGTTGTGTATGAGGGGGTTTGACCAGATATTTGATTGTGGCTATGTTAACAGTGCTGGACCTGCCAACATATCAGGGGATCTCCCTAGTAATAAGTCCCATTTAGACCTCAGAACGTTTGGTGTACGAGTCCCAGCAGTGGGTCGTACGATAATGCCTTGACCACGATTTGACAAAGAGGCAAGTAAGATAACTCTGTTGGTAGCAAGGGCATGACATATGCAGTGAGCCAAGGAAGGTGCATGAGAGGTTCTAATGCATGGGGGTTGAGATGAGTGTGCCTCTTGGAAACCTGTGAAAGCACAAAGTTAAGAAGGGAACACACAAGAAAGGATGCATCACAACATGGAAGGCAAGTTAGCTAGCAATCCAAAGTGATGGTTAAACCAACAACACATTTAAGAAAGATTCATTCATACATACACAAAAACAACTATGCATGCATGCGTAAGAAAACGAATACATATATCATTTAGAGTAAAGAGATAACTAAAATATAATACAACATATGCATGAAACGTGTTGGCTCTTGTTATATTAAGAAGTGTAAGTTCCAGTCATACAATACATCCATATCCAAACACTAGTTCCGATAGCGGAACGTTATAGCCACAACCGCCTGCTCCTCCAAGGAGATGTACTAGCTTTGCGCAATGGAGAAGACAAAGCTCGTTACAATACTATCCAAGCTCTCTCTAAGATAGTCCAATCAAAAGCTTGGCTAACTAAAATCCTTTACAATGAGTTATGAGGGACTATTTATAGCAAAGGGTGGGGTGACCCTTGACATTCCCCTTTGTGACAGTTCATCTACCCTCATGACTCTTCATCTACTCTATGACTGTTACATCCAACTCTCAACACTTGAACTTACACTCGACAAGATGTTACATTGCAATCCACATGTACCCATGTGAGAAAAAAATGGCTTGAGCAAGTCATGCAAGACATCACTATGACTCGAACAACCGTGGAAATTCCAACTTTTCAACATCCTTGCAATGATCAATAGTAGCGTACTTATGCCAAGATCAATAGTCTATGATGGTGTCTATGTACTCCAAGCTGACATCTTTCTGGAACCTGACTCTTGCCTCCATAACATCTGGGTACACTTCTCAGGCTCCTCTAACCAACTCGTCTAAAAGCATGTGCATCATTGTCTTCAACGCGACCAGACCAACAACATACTTGTGCATGGTGTCTGCACTGATCAAAAAGTCTGGGCTAGTGGCTATGCGCATCAACTCATCAAAGTATGAGTCAAGCTCTAGTCGAACCCGTGCCTTTGTCTTCACCTGGATGAGAGTCCCAATAGATGGAATCGCACGTGTGCGCACCACAACATCCATACTTTTGAATACACGTGCATGGGAAGCCTGTATACTAGTTGCAGGAGCTCTTCATAGTTCTAGATCTGACTTCGGATGCGTGCCTTTATCTCAACCGCTCTAGGATTCATCATCTTAGGAAAGTGAAGCAAGGCTCCCTTGTATCTCATCTTCCACGTTTTCATGTAATCAATAGCAACATGCACGTTTGACAAGATACGTGCTCTTCTAGCACATTGTTGTTTCCATCCATTGAGATGGATGACTGCCTTATGCATGGTACCAAACTTGGAATATAACACCCGCATAACTGTGTCAAGGGACAATACTTCATCTAGTATTTCCTTCTTCAGTTCTGCTCAGACGGACACTGCCACCAACTCTCCTCCTTGCTTGGTTGTCTGTAGCTCTTTAGCCATTCGCTCATTCTCAGTTATTAGAAAGTGAACACTTGAGCTAGTAGCTTCGACATATGCTCTAGTGGCATTGACCAAGGTTGTTGGTTGTTTGTGCACATCAGACACGATCACTCGTTCCTCATACTATGCAGGAGATGTATGATCTTTCGGAGTTAACACCCTGCAAGATTTCACAACTCTATGTTGAGACTCTTTGAATGAGATGTTTTACATCTCTCCTTCCGAATGATCTCCAAGGATATCAATGTCTCCTTGGTCACTTGGGACTTGCTCATATTCTGGATGCGGTGAAGCTGGTGGGTTGACCTCTTGGTGGTAAGGCATGAGGTCGATGTCCTTCTCTAACTCATGTTGCTCCATGTTTGTATCCATCTATTCAAGTGCTCGCTCTATCTCCTGAGCAAAGTCATGCTCTTGCGATGGTTCACCTTGTTTGCCTGATGCCAGTTGCTCCGATGAGTCCACTATCTGTACAAGACCTGTTTCATCCTTCTTCACATAATGCGCCCCCTATTGTTCCTATTGGTGTTGCGCTTCCCTCTCTTGTTTGAGCAGCTCCTGTTCCTTTCGGAGTTGCTCATTCAACACATGCAACTCCTTCTATGTTTCCCCCATTCTCCATTTCTCTCTTTGCCCTTGCCTCTATAGCCATAGCTACTTTCTCCACAAGTGGATCTCCTTAGAACTTGTAGCTTTGCTCTTCCTCAATGCAATTGACGATCTTCCTCTTTCGCTTGTCACACACTGGTATGTTCACCTCTACTACTTTTGTTGCTACTTTTGGTGCTCTCCAGGATGCTGCTTCACGTTTCTTTGCTAACCATTCCACAGCGAAGTTAGCTGATTCATTGATTCTAGAGGAGTTGTAACAATATTTCGATGGGTCCTCCTCTGTCCAATGACATACCCCATGGATCGAGTTGAACTGTACTCTCTTGCAGTGATCTTTCACAAGACAATGCAGGTCATATAGATTTTAACTTCAGAGGTTGAATGGACATTTCTTCATAAACTATGCTTCAACATCCACATGCTTGAAACTATGGATCTCGTATAACCCAATGCGCAACGGAAGAGCGGGCCAATGTGCCTCCTTCTTTCGGTGCAACCTAGTTGTCAATCATGCCGAGATGTGATATGCTACTTCCTGCATGATGAGTATGCCCAAGGAAAACTTTGGTAGAACATGTGGAGGCTTCTCTGCACTTACATCTGTATGAAGGTGTCGGACGGTGAGGCATACCAATCAACTATGTCTACCAGTGCCTCCATTGTAGCCTTCGACATGCAGGGTGGATCCTGTTCGAATATCATCTTATAAACTAGGGTGACAAAATGATCGGACAACCATGTGATAACTCTTCTGAAGCTGCATTCGGACAACACATTACAATAAGTGTTCACAGTAGTCTTCGTCAGTGACCATGCCCACTTGAAGCCCCGAAACTCCTGTCGGGCACATACTACATCCAAGATGTAGGCGAACATGTAGATTTCTGCTTGCATACCTTTGGGCAGCTTTTGAGCCCTTGTTACCTATTCCTTCAGCTGATGAGCCAACATACTTGACCAGTTCCATGGTTTTCCCTCTGTGGCCAGTTGGTCCAGTTCGATCACCTAACTCTGTGGGAAGGTTTCCGTGCTTTCTTGGTCATACAATCGACATGCAAAGATGACAAAGTATTGATACACCTTCCACAGTATCTTCGTCTTGTAGATCTGGTTGGGTGTCATCCTAAATCTAGCCGACTCCTTTACCCATCTCTTCAAAATGTCTCTGGAGTTGGCATTGCTACTGGGTAAGCTGAAGGGAGTCTCCATGATAGTCACGAGCTCCGACATCTGATACATCTCATCATAATCTTGTGCCCTGAATGTTGCAATCTTCGTCCCGTTGACACTGCTCAAGGTCATCGTCTTGGGATCAGTGTGGGATATGATCTAGTGTATCATGTCCGCGCATGGGAACGTAGGGTATCTGCATGAAATACGGTACAAGCTAGACTTGTGGATGTTCACATATACCTGGCGATTAGCAAGGTCTTCCGCAAATGTTCCTACAAATGCATCATGACCTCTTGCCATTTCAGCTTAATGTCCTTGTCTAGAATCAACTTGGTATCTTCATAGATTGGTAGAATTGTGGACACTCACTCAACTGCTACTCTAGTTTCACTTCTGTCACTGTCCTTTGATCCTGCTCTCTTGGAGGCCATTGATCCTGAACTATTAATAGGTGGACGAACACATGCTAGATCTAGAGACAAACCGACATGCATGGCAAGAAATCTGTTAGCGAAAAACAAATCAAATTCGAGAGCAACATAACACATACCTGGGGATTAACTGGCAAGGATTGCACAATTTCTTCTGGGAGGCTGGGAGACTGGCTGCCAGACTTGTGCAAAAGTAGTCTGGGTTGTTTGGGAGGCATGACTAGCTACTGGAATTGCGCAATGCGCAATCCATGCTTGCTGCTAACTTTTGGAATTATGTAATGCACAATTTTAGCTGGCAATGGCTGTAGGCTTAGTGACTACATTGCGTAATTTTCTAGGCCAGTAGTCACTGTCCATCAAAATTGCGCATAGCATGCCTGTGGGTAGTTACTGCGAAGAAATTCACATTTCCTGAGAGGAAGACAAAGCCTTCCCTCTCAGGATTGCACAATGTTGTCTTGGTGAGGTCGAGTACGGGCCAAGGCTGCCTAGACCCGTCGACGGGCAACTGAAGGAAAATGTGATTGTGAATGCATGGTGATACTAAGTGTAAGCAAAAGAAAATGATCGTGCATGAAAATAGTGAATAAAAGATTCAGAAAATGGAACATCATGCATGTGGGTGAGGCGAGTCACCGAATCGACCACTGTTCGTGCAAAACAATTTGATGCATGCAACATGAGTGAGATGTTAATGAAAACTTAAAAGGTGCTAGTACAGGCTAGTATGCATGTAAACTAAAGTAAGCATTCAATGAAATCAAGCAAACAACACTCGTACAAGTGAAAACACAAAAAGCGACAGAAATGCTACAAAAGACAAGTTAAGACCACTTACCAGTGAATTGTTGAGTTGCATGTGTCGAAGAGTCTTGGATGTGTTGTGGTATGTCGGAGCTCCAAGATCGATGGGAAGAAATGAGCTCTGAAGCGTCAAATAAATAAGTTTGAATCTCATGGTGCACATGCCACAAATCTAGGAAAGAGCGACACTTGGAGGAAAGTTCTGAAATGATCTTTGCATGTAACCTCCAGCTACTAAAAATAACTCCCTAAAATCCAGGGATGCCTTTTTTTTGCACGTTTCTTTTTCTAATCCGAGAAAAAGCAACCCATGCATGTAAGTCAAGTTTCCTTGGTCCCGGATGGAACTAGTCAAACCAACTACACATGCAAGATCCTTCTCAACTGCTAGGAAAAAATGCACATTTCTAGAAGGGATTTCGACTGGCTACCTAGGAGATTTGCGCAATTTCTGGGCAGAGGAGTTGACTGCTGTCGACGATTGCGCAAAGCCTGGGTTGAACAACCCTGTTGGGAGGAATTGTGTAATTTTATGGATGGAACTTGACTAGCATAATTGCGTAATTTTGGAGCCCAGCGGGCTGTCAGACAGAATTGCACAATTTCTAGAGGGAAGGTTGGTTGCCCTCTAGAATTGTGCAATTTCTTGAGGGAGCTGCTCAGCCTACAACTAGACCAAGTTCGGATAAACAATTTTGAGGGGAATGCAACAAGCTTTCATAGAAAGGTTGTCTTTCTGCAATAAAATCACTGAATCTTGTGTACTTGACAAAGCAAGACATGTTGTTGTGAAAGGTTGGTAGGGAGGCTCCAAAAAAAAGATAAGGTAAAATTTTGGAGGGTGGTTGTAGCTGCTACAACGGGCTCCATTCTTCTTACTAAGGATATGGGTGAAAATAAAACAACATGAAACCATCTCGAGCCTTTGCTCTACAAAAGCCATGTCCTCAATTCTTACCATGAGAGTTGGACATATGTCAAGTTGTTATGTAGGATCAGGAACTGAACTCTATTAATAAGAACTGAGCTAAGTGAATAGGAACTCTTCACCTAACATAGGAACTGATTCTCAACATTTACCATCATTAGCAAAATCTCATTTAAACCTCCTCAAAACATTGAAAATAAAGGAAATACATAAAGTGATTAACAATTTACCTTATCATGCTCAAGGATATGGTTTTAGTCCAACGATATACATATTGGAGGTGATAATGATAATAAGTAGTTATAAGTATAGGTAATCATAGGGCAAAAGGTGTGTGAAAATGTGTCAAAATGGGGGTCCAACAGTGAAATATCATTGGCTTGGGAAATATTGGGAAGTAAGAATTAGAAGATGGCATAGGTAGTTGATTGAAGGCTTGGTAGGATCTTGGTTGTGCTGACCAAGAGATTGGTTCAAAGGAAAGTCATCCTCCACACTCGGTTGGGATAGTCTAGATAAAAAATTAGAGCACAACAGTTCTACATTCAACTACATTGTAAGTAATTTTATCTTTTCCACTTTTAGGTAATAGTTTAACATTCATTCATTGTGTTTATTATACAATAATTATGAAATTATATTTACTTTTATCGACCAATGGTTTGCAAATTGTTTTGTTCAACATATGTATGTTGTATTCATTAATTTGATTCATCACATTTGGTATCAAAGTCCAAGCTTAACATTTTGGACCTATGAGCTTCCATTGTAAAAAACTGCTAAAAATGCATATTTAAATTGTGTGTGTGTGTGTGTGTGTGTGGTGGATTTCCTGAAAATGAACTAATAGTTGTTCTAGGTAGTACCATTTTATGTTAGGTGCCAAGGAATCTCTCTCATATTCAACTAATGACCTATTAGAGTCTTGAACTTTTATTTCCACATTCATAGTCTTGAAATTTCATGTCCACATTCCCTAGATTAAACCATGCAGTAAGCTTCTCTTTATCATTAATGATCATGGTGTAGTCGAGGGAAGGCATGGATGATTGGGAATGAGCTTGATAGCATGTGAGAAATCACTTCTACATATGTTGAATTTATTCATGGAAAGTTCCACACTTTCTCTATTAGATCAAATACTAAGATACTTGGGGTTTTGTTTTATAAGAGCTTAATATGAAGTTGGCACATGATATTAAAAAGATATTAATAATAAAATATTTTAATCTCCATTTAAAATATTCAACATCAACTCTATATATAAGAATTTTTTTAATTATCTTTTTTAATAATTTATTGGTTAGAAAAATATATTATTTCTTTAGTCACAAGATAAAATTAAATATCACATAAAAATATAAAAATATTTAAATATCTTATCAACACACACAATATATATAAAATTCCTCTCAATATATATAATAAACTCTCGTAAATTTACATATTCATATATATATAATATATATATATTATATATAATATATATATATATATATATAAATATTATATATATATATATATTATATATATATATTATATAAATATATATATATATATATAATCCTGTAGAAATTCCCACTGTAGATCAACAGATTATGCAATATACTAAAACACAATACAAGATCTACTTCTACAACACTTTGCGGAAGCTTAATCGAATTGATCAAGATCAAGCGAACACATATAACTAAGAATGAGAAATCAATCACACATAACATAGAATAAATAACCCAGGGAAAGCCTCAGCCTAAACCCCCAATCTCTGTATTATCATACAAGTGGAAATCTTGTTCAAGTTACAAAAAGAATCAACTCACAAGCTATCCTGCTCTCTCTGCAATCAAACAATACAACTCACAGACTAAATAAACACTATATATGTCCTCCTCAAGCCCTCCAAGCTTCCTATTTCCTTGCGCAATTTTTCTTGGATTCCAGTGAATCCACTTGTGTGAATTGGCCTCATCACACTCACAAAACCTGAACAAGTAATTGTGCAATCCTAAAGGAAAAAATTCCTTCTGCATGCAAGGAATATTCACAATGGAATATTCTAGCAACTGATAGTACACTGCCCCTCCATCTGATCTCAACTGGGTCTCTGTCTAAACTGACATGCATGAGTTATTTATGAGAGAATATTCAGTTATCTGAAGTGCAGTAGTTACATGCATGCAAGCATTAACTAACTGAACTTACATTAATCCAACAAACTATTTGAATTAATCGAACTGGACTTGACTCAGTTAACTGAACCAACTAATTACAACTTGATATTACAACTCATCCTTATCTCTTTAACTGATGGATAAATTCCTCAATTAATGGAGAAACTATTGCATGTCCCCACATAGACTTCATGTTTGACTTTCCTTAACTAATTAACTCAAGATGAATTAATTAATTTTTTTACAAACAGCTGTTAAGATCAAATTCAAATTTTACTTCTCTATTTTAGTTTAGGGATTGACTAAAATAGGAAGGTATCCCGAAATACTATTTATAAAATGTAATTTTTAGCACTTCCATTTTTCATTCCTTGTTGCTATGTTCAAAACTGGTTGAACAACTATTTATAGCATTTCTTGTTTCTATTTTCAACCCTACCTCTCAACAAGAAAGGGATTATCGGTGACCCTAATCCTATCTCTGTGGAACTCATACTTGCATTTTTACAATGCCTTTGTCAAAATATCTGCATCATGTTCCTCGGTCAAAACATAGAGCAACAACATGATCCTCTTGACCACACAGTCTCGAAGATGGTGATACCAAGAGGAGAAAGGAGAAGGAAATAAGAATAAGAGATATCAACATGCTTGGACCTGTCATGAAAAACTAGATTCTCAAAGAGTTTGATACAACTCTGATTATCATAGTAGATCACTGTAGGATCCATCCTTTGACCAAACAATCCCACTAGAATCTTCCACATCCAAATGCTCTCACATGCAGCCTGACTAGTAGCCATGTATTCAACCTTTGCTGAGCTAAGTGCAACTGATCTCTGTTTCTTATTGTACCAGGAAACTGCAGTTGAAACAAGGTTGAAGATTCCTCCAGAAGTGCTCTTCCAGTCTGATGGACTCCCTGCCAAATTCGCATCTGTGAAGCCCTAAAGCTTCACTCCCTCTCTCCGTCTGTACCACAATCCGAACTAAGATGTGCCTTTGAGGTATCTCAACACATGTTTCACTACCTTCCAAAATAGCTTGGTAGGTTGAACCATAGCTTGACTCCGTTGGTTCACCGCAAAGCATAAGTTAGGTCATGTGTTCACCAGGTACATAAGTGAACCCACCAGCGTCCGATAAACAGTAGAAGTTAATACCTCACCTGAAGTAGCATCCTCCTTCCTCCAGTTCCCAACTAGAGGAGTCTGCATGGGCCTGCACTTCTCCATGTGAAAGCTCCTAAGTATCTCATTGGCATACTTGCCTTGAGACACAAATACTTCCCCATCTTTTTGCCACACCTCCATGCCTAGATAGTAGTGCATAAGGCCCATGTCCTTCATCTCGAACTCTCTTGCAAGGTCCTCCTTGCAAGACTATATCAGCTGATCATCACCTGTCAAAATCAGATCATTGACATAAAGAACAATGATCATTGGTTTACTTTCTACCATGATGTGGTAAAGGTTCGCATCTACTTCACTCTTGGTGAAGCCCAAACCAGTGAAATCACTATCGATCCTGGTGTACCAAGCATGGGGTGCTTGCTTCAGCCCATACAAAGTCATCTTGAGTCTACACACATCCGACTCACGATCGAAGGTCTCGAAACCCTCGGGCTGCTTAATGTTAACCTCCTTCTCAATCTTCCCATTGAGAAATGCTATCTTCACATCCATCTGGTGGATCTTCCACCCCATCTGAGATGATTGTGAGAACATCAATCTAATCGATGAGTACCTTGCTACAGGAGAAAAAGTCTCATCGTAGTCGATCCCCTCGACCTGTGAGAAACCTCAGGCAACAAACCTTGCCTTATGTTTCTCAACACTGCCATCAGTTGCCTACTTTACCTTGTAAAGCCATCTGGAACTCACCACTGACTTTCCCTGAGGCCTTGGGAAAACATCCCACACACTGTTCTGAATGATAGAGTCGTACTCCTCTACCGTTGCATCAACCCAGACTGGTTGCTACATTGCCTCTTCAAATGAAGAAGGTTTGGTATCTACACACTCCCCAACCAGGGCCATCTACCCAGTGTACCATTTAGGCGACCTCCTCTGTATGTGCTAATAAGATGGCTATCCCACATTCTCTCACGCATCCAGCATCAACCTGTCAGCTTCCCTTGACCATTTCTGCCCATCTCTGGAAGTATCAGCATGAGTTAATTTCTCCACTCCCAGATGCTCTACATGCAGCTGCTCCACATCAATCTGAGGCTCCTCCTCCTTAGGAACTGAAAGTTCCTCCTCTGCATGCAACTTGAGCTCCCTCTCAAGTGACACTTGCATGGCTTTTTGCTTGTCAAACTTTAAATCCCTGCGTACCACAGTCCTCTGAGTGGAAGGTAGGTACACCCGATAGTTGTGGGGTGTATCTGTGTACCCCACAAGTATTCCCAACTCAGCTGTTGGGTCTAGCTTCTTCCTGGCATCTTTGGTCACATGACAGTAAACTAATGATCCAAAGATTCGGAAGTGATTTACATCAGGTTGCTTCCCGGAATAGGCCTCGATAGGTGTCTTCATTCCCAGTATACGGTGCGGGCTTTTGTTCTGCAAGTATACTTTTGTATTGCATGCCTCAGCCCACAAATTCAATGGTAGGCTTTAGTCATGCAACATTGCTCGAGCTGCTCCCACAATCGATCTGTTCTTCCTTTCGGCCACCCCATTCTGTTGTGGGTTATGGGGTGCCATCAATTACCGTTTAATACCTTCTACAATGCAGAAGTCTTTAAATTGTTGGGAGACATACTCTCCACCATTATCACTATGCAAGGCTTTCATTTTCTTTCCAAATTATTTCTCTACCAAGGCTTTAAACTCACAAAACCTCAAGAAGGTTTGATCCTTCTTTTGCATAAAGTAGATCCAGCATCTACGAGGAAAATCATTAATAAAAATAACATAGTACCTTTTTTAGTAGTGGAGGTTGTAGAGAAGGGTCCACAAACATCTTAGTGAACTCGCTCTAGGATTGCTCCAGATCTACTGTCTCAATCCAGAAAGGAATATTTCGCATACTTACCCAAGATACAACCTTTGCATATAGTTGTCTGCTCAAATTTTCCTTTGGGTAATCTTGTAGAAATATGTTGCATTATTTTCAGGGCTCCATCGTGCAAGTGGCCCAGTATTCTATACCATAGCTTGTCAACATCTTGGCTTTGCACCATATCAGCTTTGGAACTCAAAGCAGCACAGTTGTCTACCTCCAGCTTGTAGAGATTCTTGACTCGAATACCTATTCGCTTTGTCTGTCCAATACCGATATGCCTCAGGAATACCATTCCTTTACTAAAGACTACATCATAGCCTTTATCTTCTAGCATAGCGATAGACACAAGATTCTTATTTATACCTGGTACATACGTTACATCAGTCAGGGTGTGGGGAGCTCCATGCTCCCTATAAAATACAACTATACCTTCACCTAAAACACGGTACTTTACATCATCGCCCATCTCGATCTGCATCTGGAGATCCTTCTCCTCTAAGATATTGTCACCTAACATGTGGAATGAAGCTCCACTATCCAGGTACCACACACATCCTACCATGGATGAAACCATGCATGCGATAAGTGAGAAATCCAGCTAAAACTATGAGGCCAGTGAATCACCATCAGGTCCCTTCGACGAACCCTTCTTAGATTTATTTTGTGGACAATTTGTAGCATATTGGACCACTTCATGACAATGAAAGCATCGCACTTTCGATTCGTCAATCTTCTTCCCACCATGAGAAGAACTGGATTTGGGGTGGGATGCCTTCCCTTTCCCTTTCCTCATCTTACTCACTAAGGCTAGATTTTCCTCATCATCTTGCTTCGATGATGATCCATCTCTGGTGCTTCTTCTTATTTCCTCCTGCATTAGATCTGACCAAAGTCGTTCCCTGGCAGATTTTCTCTTCCATTAACTGAGTCTTGGTAGCTATGCCAACTCTTAGGAAGATTAAGGAGTGCAAGACTTGCCATGTCATCATCAACAGTCGTGATCCCTACACTTCCAAGCTCATCCCTGCAGGTGGTGAGCTTGTTCAAATATGTATAGATCGTGTCGCCCTTTTCACACTTGATCTTACGAAGCTTGTCTTTCAGCGCCAGCTTCCTCTGATCATTGTTGTTTTGATATAGATCTTTCAATGTTTTCCACATCGAAAACGATGTCTCCTTCCCATGGAGGCTCGATACAATGTGGTCTCGAACTCCCTCCAAGAGGATTCTCCTTGCTCTAGCCACACATTTCTTCCATTCCGCCAGTTGAGTAACATCAGTCGTCTTGGGGACTTCTTGATCAATGAAGTCCTTTAGACCATTATCCTCTAATACTGCCTCCATGTGATCCTTTCAGGCTATATATTTCGAGCTACCGTCAAGGGCATACTCGAGTCTTAAACTATTGAACACCATTGGTGAAATTGAGATGTGATAATAACTCGATTTTTATATTCAGGAACCACAATCTTCGAACTCCTCCTTCTTGTATACTATTCTTCGCCTTAATCACCTTGCTTCGATACCATGTAGAAATTCCCATTGTAGATCAACAAATTATGCAATATACTAAAATATAATACAAGATCTACTTCTACAACACTTTGCAGAAGCTTAATCGAATTGAGAAAGATCAAGAGAACACATATAACTAAGAATGAAAAATCAATCACACATAACACAGAAGAAATAACCCGGGGAAAGCCTCAGCCTAAAACCCCAATCTCTGTATTATCATAAAAGTGGAAATCTTGTTCAAGTTACAAAAAGAATTAGCTCACAAGCTATCCTACTCTCTCCAATCAAACAATACAACTCACAGACTGAATAGACACTATATATGTCCCCCTCAAGCCCTTCAAGCCTCCTATTTCCTTGCGTAGTTTTTCTTGGGGTCTAGTGAAGCCACGTGTGTGAATTGTCCTCATCACACTTACAAAATCTGAATAAGTAACTACGCAATCCTCTAGGAAAGAATTCCTTCTGCATGCAAGGAATATTCACAATGGAATATTCTAGCAACTGATAGTACACTACCCCTCCATCTGATTTCAACTGGGTCTCTGTCTGAACTGACATGCATGAGTTATTTATAAGAGAATATTCAGTTATCTGAAGTGCAGTAGTTACATGCATGCAAGCATTAACTAACTGAACTTACATTAATTCAACAAACT
>APFE031261300.1:23527-38956 GCA_000404065.3 Pinus taeda
TACTAATATTAAATTAAATTAAATATATTTTCATCTTATTGTACACATGAATGATATATATAAAAAAGTGAAAATAGATTTTGTAATATAACTATTTGACATTCACACAAATATGTGACTCTAATCCATGGTAATGAAGTTAGGAGTCAGCTAACGACTCATGTGGCAGTGATACAACAAAAATACTTAAAATCATTTTTTGCAAAAGGAAACAAAAATACTTAAAATCATTTTTTGCAAAAGGAATCTTATTTTGTTATTTGATTAGAGAGTTATTTGATTGGGAGATATACGGGTTAGTTTTGATATAGTGAGTATTAAGTGCAATTAACGTAATATTTTTGAGTGTGGACATAAGGTAGATTTTTTTATTGGATTAATGAGTTATTTGTTACAAAGATATATTGGTTATTTTTTATTTAGATATCTGAGCAAGAGTGGAAGAAGGCTTTGGTAGAGGATATGCATCGTAATCAAGGATTGCATTCAGAGGTTTATATTTTACGACCAACCTTGGCTTACCTCTAGCTATTTCTGCATGTTTATTAACATAGAATGCAAAGCAGGCAATAGGACTCTTGCTTTTCCTGATGAGTCCTTTCTTTAATAGATCTCAGATTTCTTCTTTGCATATTTTGAGATGTTCTTCATCCATTGCTACAGCCTTAGATCTTCTCAATTTCCCGCTAAAATCCTTTTTAAGTGGAAGTTCTACTTCCTGCTTATGCACATGCCAAAAGGCATTGGGGTCATCTGAACAACATTCTTTGAATTTAGTAGTGAGGTCTGTTATCTCTCTTGCATACTTACCAGTGTCCAGATGTTCTTTTGTCTTTAAAGTTTCCCTTTTCATTTCCATCTTTGCCAATAAATTCTTCATTCTTTCTATCCTCTTTAGTCGATTTGGAGAATTTGAATTTATGAATGGGAAAAAGATTTCTTTGTTTCCTAAGCTGACAAAATAACCATACCTGTTGCTGACGCTGTCTAGCTTAGCTCCATGTTTGCGGAAGTTTTGGAAGAATGGTGTGCCAAGATACATTGCACAGTCCATTCTTGCTTAGATATCTAAATAAAAAATCAGGATAAACATCATACTGTACAGGGTTGTCAGACAGACTGGTTTCTATGCCTCCAATGAGGGCTTGGGTGAAAACTGTCCATCGATTATCTAGTAAGGCTGAGAAAACATATGCCTTTTGTCCTTTTCTATGTAAGGCATTGAGGCCTACTCTCACCATGCCCAGATGGACATACTGGTAACCATGTTTACGGGCTGCTTGAATATGGCGAGGTTCAAGGAGCGAGACAGTCATCATAATGTTGAGATTTAATTTAGTTTGAACAGCATGTTCTCTAATATTTATTTGGCTGAGGGCCTTTAAATGAAAGGGCGAAATGCCTCTATACACTTCAGAAGGAGAAACTGGAGGTAATTTCCAGTTGACTGTGGGATTATGTTATTCTTTATCAATGCATGCAAAATTTCTAGATGATGATTCAGAACGACACAAACTTTCTAAACCAGATCTTAATTCATGTTCTGTTTGCAAAGTATCAAAATGCTTTGAACCAAATTTTCCCATGGAATTTGAACTACTAGAAGCATCCATGATTATCAATAAGATGGTATGATAAATACCCGTTCAAGACTTGTAGAATGAGAGCAAGAAGAATTGCAGTTTTCTTTTGCAGGAGATATTGTGGCTTCCTCGCGTACCGAAGTACGAATTCTTGTCCAACATCTTCAATGCCTTCAACGCCAATCACACGGCAATACAGGCTACAAACGCTATTCAGGACTCAAGCGAATTCACGATCCACTCAGACAATACCTCACATAAAAAATCCACTCAGACAATACTTGGCTCTAATACCATTTTTGCAGGACCTTTTACAGATATTATTAAACACAGCAAGGTTGCGGAAATTTTGAACAGAATAACTTTATTCATATATGGATGCGATCATTACATAAGAAAATAATTTTTCCCCAAATGGACTGCTGTAGCATTTAGTAGATATGAGTTAGCCCGAGCATAACAAATATACAGGCTACCTGGCATGCAAGCAGGCTGAGTCTAAACGAATTGGACGAACCTGACAGCTAACAGACTGATCCGGCCACTTTAGGTTCATACCAGTGTCAAGCACTGATACGCAAGCTTCTCGAATCATCTAGGGACTTTGAACTTAGCTCGTGTTGCAAGCAGATCAGACAAAATGTCCGCAGATGCAAAGCAAGAGCGAAATTCGACTCAGACTCTAAGACTCTCAATTTCCCCAATTCCAGAGATCTCCCCCCTGAATGAGTCTTACTTCGCAGCATTTATTTATTTATAAGGCTGGAAGGCAACAAACATCCGTGAATGGACTTTGTACAGACTGATGACTCAACAGATAAAATACAGTATTAAAGACGGTAAATTGCCAAAAGCTAGATTCGGGCATGAGAGGACTGTCTCATGTTATCTCGTCCCTTCTCCTTTTATGGATAGCCAGTGGCATGTGGGGATCGAATCTAGGACACAAATTGACATATGAAAGACATAAAGAAGAGATACGTAGATCTCATTATTATGCTAAAGATTACATTATGGATATTCCAAAACAAGGGAACCCACGAAAGCTTGTCCAACTCCAACGTCAGTTGGAAAGACTACACCTTAGAGTAAAAAGTACTCTATCTGAGGATGAGAATAGTGCTGATAGTTGAATCTTTCAATCAGAAAATTATTGAAGTACTGGACACGGACCTCTTTCTCTGTTTCCCATACTTGAAGATTATGTCGGTCAAGTGGCTCAAGAAAATAGAGATTTAGGAAAGGATTCGTGTTGGGATCAACTTGCTCATCGAAGCTATCATAACTTGTACTGTTGGAGATACTCCTTACTTTATAGTGATTTGTTACGAACTATACATGGCCACATCTTCTCATGCCTTGGAGAAAAGAAAGATCTTCAATATCAGCCATGTTTTCCACGGATTTATATACTATTCCACTCATGTGGGCTCAGGCTTCACTGAATCCAGGAATCTTGAGCATGTGACGAGAGTAGGGTTTTATCACAAGTGCCGATAATCTCTATATCTTCCACGACTCCAAGAACTAATCTGGAGTAGGATCGTCTTGCTCTAATTCTTCCACTGTCATTCCTTCAAATTCAAAATTGAACTGCATACAATAAAACAAGTTAGAAGCATAATTCTGTAAATTCATACCTTCAAAGAATGCATCTCTCTGCCGGTCTGTGTCATAGTTTTCCCTATGAAGGTGGTTGCCAAATCTTCTGAAGGTAATATGACAACTTTCAATGCAGTCTTCATCATCGTCTCTCTTTTGTAATACATACATTATACTGCCAATGTGTTCCAGGTAGTCTAATGCTTCTATGGCTTCATTATTCATTTCATCCTGCATTGTTTCTGTCCATAAATAGGGAATCCCTATTCTATTCCTGATTTCTTTGATGGGATACCAAGATTCATCATGTACCAGTAGTGGGGTTTCTAGATCATATCTGACCCATCCTGTAGGAGTTTCAATTTCAACACTATCCTCAGTCCTTCTTATGAAGTTACAACTTATACATGAGACTGAGTGTGATGATAAAAATTCTCGGCTAAGCATATCAGCAAAACTATTTTTATCTCCAGAAATAAATTCAATATCAAAAGTGTATTGGCTTAATTGCATAACCCATCTGACCATTGCTGCATCTTCAAAATCACACTTTTGAATAGCATACTTCAAAGCCTGACAATCTATTCTAACTGTAAACTTTGTGTATATAACAAAATCTTTGAATTTTGATATTCCAAGACAGACTGCTCTTAACTCCTTTTTCAAGTTGGACCAGTTTAGCTGGTTCTTGGCCCATAGACCAGAAGCATACTGACAAATTTCCATTTATTTCTTGCTGTTGGGGTTGTTTTGGCATAAAACTGCTCCCCAACCTTCATAGCTAGCATCCGTCATTATTATTTTCTCCCATTCTTCTCTGATAGGAGAAAGAGGCTGAATATTTCTAACCTTTTCTTTTATTCTTTTGACTGCTTGAGTACAGTCATCATTCCAAGGGATTGGAATTTTCTGAAGCCTTTTATTTAAGAGCTTCCTTTCCTGTGCACAATGCTTCAGAAATTTTGAAATATAATTCAGACTTCACAGAAATCTCTGCAACTAAGTTTTATCTTTAATTTCGTCTGGAAAGTGATCCACAACATTTAGGCTCCTCTGAATTACGCTATATGATCCATATTGGATGTTATAGCCCAAGAAATCGATCATTGGCCTAAATAGTTTCATTTTTTATTCTGATAATACAATACCCATTTCTTTGACTCTGTGAAAAAATATCTTCAAATGTTTTATATGGTCAGGGATATTATCAGAATGAATTAATAAATCATCAATATACTTTTTTAGGAATTCTTCCATTCCTTCAAAAGTTTCATCCATTATTCTATGAAATGCTGAAGGAGCATTGATTGGTCCAAAGGGCATAATATTCCATTCATAATGTCCTCCAGCCATAGAGAATGTTGTTTTCCATTTGTCTTCTTCCTTAATCCCGAATTGCCAGAATCTAGATTTTAAATCAAACTTGGAAAAGATTTTTGATTTAGATATTTGAGCAAGAATGGAAGAAGGCTTTGGTAGAGGATATGCATCGTAATCAAGGATTGCATTCAGAGGTTTATAGTTTATGACCAACCTTGGCTTACCTCTGGCTATTTCTGCATGTTTATTAACATAGAATGCAAAGCTGGCAATAGGACTCTTACTTTTTCTGATGATTCCTTTCTTTAACAGATCTCGGATTTCTTCTTTGCATATTTTGAGTTGTTCTTCATTCATTGCTACAGCCTTATATCTTCTCAATTTCCCACTGAAATCCTTTTTAAGTGGAAGTTCTACTTCCTGCTTATGCACATGCCAAAAGGCATTGGGGTCATTCGAACAACATTCTTTGAATTTAGCAGTGAGGTCTGCTATCTCTCTTGCATACTTACCATTATCCAGATGTTCTTCTGTCTTTAAAATTTCCCTTTTCATTTCCATCTTTTCCAATAAATTCTCCATTGTTTCTATCCTCTTTATTCGATTTGGAGAATTTGAATTTATGGATGGGAAAAAGATTTCTTTGTTTCCTAAGCTGACAAAATAACCATACCTGTTGCTGACGCTGTCTAGCTTAGCTCCATGTTTGCTGAAGTTTTGGAAGAATGGTGTGCCAAGATACATTGCACAGTCCATTCCTGGAACAATAGGGCAAACTAGATGAACTCCTGTATCTTTTGTAAGAAACACGTCTATGTCTGCTTCATGCTTGGTATGAATATCACCACTGGCTATGGTAACTTTTGGACAAGATGTTAGTCTTCGGAGGTGCATACTTACTACTATGTCACTTACTATATTTAATCGAGAACTCGTATCCATGAGAATGTTCCAATACTCAAAATGGTCTCCGATTTTTACTTTCATTCACACACAGTACATAACCTCACGATTTAAGATATTGCACCTTAGACTTGGTCTATCTGTTTCTCCTTCTTCTTTTGAACTGTCATTTTGGTGGATCTGGGAGGATACTGGATTAGTATGAGAAGTCCAATTCTCAACTTTACCTAATATTGGGGGTTGTTCAGATGTGGAGGCTCCAAAGGCACATGCATTCATGAATTTAACACTCAATTCTCTATGATTTTCTATGTAGAGCCTTTTATTTTCTTTCACATTTCTTCTTAATTCTTTTATTCCCTGATGAATGCTAGGCAATGTTTGTGGTAAATCTTCTCCAAAATCTTCATTTCGGAACTGCCTGGTTAAAGCATCTACTGAAAAAAGACTAGCAGGGGGTACATACCCTTTATTCGGAGATTTCTTTGAATTTGAAGATAAATTTTTCAGATGATCCATCAGTAAGTTCCTGTACATCTCTTTTATCTGTGGATCAGTGGCTACCTGCATATGCATGAAACGATTTTGACTTGTTTCATCACTATCAGATTTCATCATTCTGACTGTGTTGCATTTGTAGACATCTGGATCGTTGCATTCACATTCTCTGCATTCTGTACAATGAGGATCTCTACAAGTCTCCTCATCAGAAGAGTCATCAAAATAAACATAATTTAAATCATCATCAGAATCTGAGGTAGATGATAAAAGGTCATCACAGCTGCTTGGGAGATCAAAGAAGTTAAACTTTCCTTTTTTATTTCTATATTTCATTTTCTTCTTTGATTTATCCTTTTTCTTTTCAGGAAAATTTGGAGGTGTATGGCCTTTCTGATTGCAGTTATAACATATAATTTCCTTTTCTTTAGAAAACATTTTTGTGTGTTTGTATGGCTTCTTCTTGTAATGTTTTCTTTCTTTTACTTGGGAAGACAGGGAATTCTTTTTGGAGAATTTATGCTTTTTCCTCCATTTCTGCCCCTCAGAATTACCTGCCTTTCCAAGGTGCCATTGCTTGCAGAGCTGTTGATAACCATGCGGTTTCTTGGGATTTATAGCAGCTCTGGCAATCTTCATTTGAGAACATAATTTCACAATAATAGCCTTAACGGCTTGCCGAATAATACCAAATTTGTAGTCCCCAATTTTCCCGGGCAGCTTGTTGACTATAGCAGAGGAAACCCATTGAGGAAGGGAGGCTACAAAAATTTCTTTCCACTTTGGCTCAAGAATAAGGTCAGGAGACAAAGTATGTAAGCGGTGGAGAAACTCAGTGAAATATTCATCAAAATGCTGCACGTTATGCAGCTTCATGGCCAGTAGAGTAATGGTGGTAATGTCATTGGTTATTTGGGGAAAACCTATGAAGTTGACAGTAATCCCATACAAAAGTTGTCCTATCATGTTATTTACAGGTAAATGGGTTACTGGATCCATGTATGTGGTGCCATCCTCATTAAGAATGACAGACTATTCCCAATATGGAAGGAGATTTGGATCTTTGATAGTTTCTGCTTTTAACCAGGAATCCAGTGTTCCTTCAAAACCACCAATGATTCTTCTTGTTGCATTTATAGGGCCAATATCATCTGTAAAATATGTTCTGTAACATACAAGCATAGAATGTAAGACAGATAAAATTTCAGCTCCAGTACAATTGTCAATGTTCCACGAATAAGTGGAATTGGTAGACCAATCCTTATGATATTTTGACTTCATGAGATCTCTGCGATAGGGAGCAGGATTCCATGTGGTATCCCATCGGGATCTGGAGGAAGTAGAATTAACTTGATGTTCATGAGTTTCTTCGGTTGGCAGAATACCAATTTTTTCTTTTTCTTCAGTAGAAAAGTTATTGATACAAATTTCTAGATCTTCCAACTCTGGAGGGAGATCAATTTTATGCAGACTGGTATCAATATCTTCTTCTTGGTTAGATGATTCTCCAAATAAGAAACTGGAGGCACTTCCTTTATAGGTTTCTTTAGACTCTTTTGGATTTGGAGTAGCATTAGGAACGGGGCTGAAAAAACTTGGATTTGCAAAGAGTGAATAAGGATGTGTAGAAGTAGGAGGTGGAAAGTTTATAGAGCTGGGGGCCTTAATGAGACTTTCCACTGAAGGAGTAATAGAATATGGAACAAAGGTTTTGGGGTCTGAGAATAAGGTAGTAGACTTATAAGCTTCAGCGCTAGGCTTCTTTTTCAAAGAATCTACTCCTTTGGAAACTTCCAAAACCTGTTTCTTTACAATGTCAAGGCTTGTCTTGACTTTAACAATTTCTTGTCCATGGGCGACAACTGCCTCATGAATCTTTTTCTCTGTCTGCAGAGAAAGCTTGTCGAGACTTTGTGCAATGGTGTGATCATTTTTAGACAGAGTCTTTATACTGTCATTCAGAAAAACAGTGTTATAGTCTTGTTTCTGTAGAACTCTTCCAAGCGTTATTTTCATCTCAGAGCATGCAGTGTCTACAGAGTCAAATCTAGTCTTTACAAATTTTTCTAGACTAGAGAGAGCTAAATTAGTCCAATTTGTAGCAGCAATGGAGTCTTTAGCTGCTAGAGTAGGATCATCGGGATGGGATGGAAGCAATTTGTACAATTTCCCATCTTGACCTCTAATCACAAAATTCTTCCAAGGTGGGAATTCAGTGTCTGTTTCAAAAAGAGAACCGTCAAGCAGTTCCCACTTGTGCTTATCAGGAGTCCCAGTTCTCATCATATTTACATGCAGCTGAGAACACACATTTCTTATTAGTTCCTCTCCTTTTGCCCTTACAGATATCAGAGTTATGGGGATGTTTGGCTTGGCTAGCATGCTCTGAATTTTGGAGTGAAAGACTGGTGCTTTCAAAGGAGGAGGAATTATTACAGGATTTTCTTTCATCTTGTCTTCTACAAATTTCTCACTATCCTTGATCCTTTTCTGTTTTGCTTGATTTCTAAATTGCTTTATCAAGGATTGCTCTATTTGATTTGCAGAAGGATAGTAAGATTCATAAAATGAAAGCCATTGATTTTCTGCTTTCATCCACTCCTTCCATTTCTCACTATTTTGCTGGCTGAATTTTTGCCTATCTTCTTTCTTCAGAAGGTGAACCTCTTGCATATATAGGTGTTCTTTTTCATGAGTATAAATATCCCAAGTAAACTTTTTCTTCTTCCAACTGTCTTCTGGATTATATGGGCCAATTCCTTTGAAGATTTTTAGAAAGGAAATTATCTCAAAATCAGAAGGGATCTCTATAGATTTTGGGATTTTATCAATAGGATTTCTCCTATATGAAGGAATAAGTGATGCATCAACATATCCCAGGCCAAAATATGAAGAACCAGAAACAATATGTACAATTAGTTCTTCTTGAGGATTGAAAAAAGAAACATGTTTATATCGTTCAACAGACCCACTGTTACATCAATTCCTACCTCTGTCATCAGTCAATTACATCCGGTACAGCCGCAGAATCCGCCACAAATTGTAATTGACCCTGCAGTCATTGAGTCATTAAGAAAATTGTTTACACAACCATCACCCCCTGTAAATCCAGTTTTTAGTTCGGTTTGTGATCACCCACATTGTACAAAAGCATTCTGTCAATTTTCATTAGACCCTCCGACTCCCCATGTTGAATCTCCAAGCTCTCAGAGAATCAATATGATCAAGTTCACCTCGCCTTCTGAGTTTGAGTCATCTGTTGAACGATATAAACATGTTTCTTTTTTCAATCCTCAAGAAGAACTACTTGTACATACTATTTCTGGTTCTTCGCATTTTTGCCTGGGATATGTTGATGCATCACCTATTCCTTCATATAGGAGAAATCCTATTGGAAAAATCCCAAAATCTATAGAGATCCCTTCTGATTTTGAGATAATTTCCTTTCTAAAAATCTTCAAAGGAATTGGCCCATATAATCCAGAAGACAGTTGGAAGAAGAAAATGTTTACTTGGGATATTTATACTCATGAAAAAGAACACCTATATATGCAAGAGGTTCGCCTTCTGAAGAAAGAAGATAGGCAAAAATTTAGCCATCAAAATAGTGAGAAATGGAAGGAGTGGATGAAAGCAGAAAATCAATGGATTTCATTTTATGAATGGTACTATCCTTCTGCAAATCAAATAGAGCAATCCTTGATAAAGCAATTTAGAAATCAAGCAAAATAGAAAAGGATCAAGGATAGTGAGAAATTTGTAGAAGACAAGATGAAAGAAAATCCTGTAATAATTCCTCCTCCTTTCAAAGCACCAGTCTTTCACTCCAAAATTCAGAGCATGCTAGCCAAGCCAAACATCCCTAGAACTCTGATATATGTAAGGGCAAAAGGAGAGGAACTAATAAGAAATGTGTGTTCTCAGCTGCATGTAAATATGATGAGAACTGGGACTCCTGATAAGCACAAGTGGGAACTCCTTGACGGTTCTCTTTTTGAAACAGACACTGAATTCCCACCTTGGAAGAATTTTGTGATTAGAGGTCAAGATGGGAAATTGTACAAATTGCTTCCATCCCATCTTGATGATCCTACTCTAGCAGCTAAAGACTCCATTGCTGCTACAAATTGGACTAATTTAGCTCTCTCTAGTCTAGAAAAAATTGTAAAGACTAGATTTGACTCTGTAGACACTGCATGCTCTGAGATGGAAATAATGCTTGGAAGAGTACTACAGAAACAAGACTATAACACTGTTTGTCTGAATGATAGTATAAAGACTCTGTCTGAAAATGATCACACCATTGCACAAAATCTCGACAAGATTTCTCTGCAGAAAGAGAAAAAGATTCATGAGGCAGCTGTCGCCCATGGACAAGAAATTGTTAAAGTCAAGACAAGCCTTGACATTGTAAAGAAACAAGTTTTGGAAGTTTCTAAAGGCGTAGATTCTCTAAAAAAGAAACCTAGCGCTGAAGCTTATAAGTCTACTACCTTATTCTCAGACCCCAAAACCTCTATTCCATATTCTATTACTCCTTCAGTGGAAAGTCTCATTAAAGCCCCCAGCTCTATAAACTTTCCACCTCCTACTTCTACACATCCTTATTCACTCTTTGCAAATCCAAGTTTTTTCGGCCCCGTTCCTAATGCTACTCCAAAGCCAAAAGAGTCTAAAGGAACCTATAAAGGAAGTGCCTCCAGTTTCTTATTTGGAGAATCATCTAACCAAGAAGAAGATATTGATACCAGTCTGCATAAAATTGATCTCCCTCCAGAGTTGGAAGATCTAGAAATTTGTATCAATAACTTTTCTACTGAAGAAAAAGAACAATTTGGTATTCTGCCAACCGAAGAAACTCATGAACATCAATTTAATGCTACTTCCTCCAGATCTCGATGGGATACCACATGGAATCCTGCTCCTGATGGCAGAGATCTCATGAAGTCAGAATATCATAAGGATTGGTCTGCCAATTCCACTTATTCGTGGAACATTGACAATTGTACTAAAGCTGGAATTTTATCTATCTTACATTCTATGCTTGTATGTTACAGAACATATTTTACAGATGATATTGGCCCTATAAATGCAACAAGAAGAATCATTGGTGGTTTTGAAGGAACACTGGATTCCTGGTTAAAAGCAAAAACTATCAAAGATCCAAATCTCCTTCCATATCGGGAACGGTCTGTCATTCTTAATGAGGATGGCACCACATACATGGATCCAGTAACCCATTTACCTATAAATAACATGATAGGACAACTTTTTTATGGGATTACTGTCAACTTCATAGGTTTTCCCCAAATAACCAATGGCATTACCACCATTACTCTATTGGCCATGAAGCTGCATAACATGCATCATTTTGAGGAATATTTCAATGAGTCTCTCCACCACTTACATACTTTGTCTCCTGACCTTATTCTTGAGCCAAAGTGGAAAGAAATTTTTGTAGCCTCCCTTCCTCAATGGGTTTACTCTGCTATAGTCAACAAGCTGCTCGGGAAAATTGGGGACTACAAATTTGGTATTATTTGGCAAGCCGTTAAGGCTATTATTGTGGAATTATGTTCTCAAATGAAGATTACCAGAGCTTCTACAAATCCCAAGAAACCGCATGGTTATCGACAGCTCTGGAAGCAATGGCACCTTGGAAAGGCAAGTAATTCTGAGGGGTAGAAATGGAGAAAAAAGCATAAATTCTCCAAAAACAATTCCCAGTATTCCCAAGTAAAAGAAAGAAAACATTACAAGAAGAAGTCATACAAACACACAAAAATGTTTTCTAAAGAAAAGGAAGTTATATGTTATAACTGCAATCAGAAAGGCCATACAACTCCAAATTGTCCTGAAAAGAAAAAGGATAAATCAAAGAAGAAAATGCAATATAGAAATAAAAAAGGAAAGATTAACTTCTTTGATCTCCCAAGCAGCTGTGATGAGCTTTTATCATCTACCTCAGATTCTGATGATGATTTAAATTATGTTTATTCTGATGACTCTTTTGATGAGGAGACTTGTAGAGATCCTCATTATACAGAATGCAGAGAATGTGATTGCAGCGATCCAGATGTCTGCAAATGCAACGCAGTCAGAATGATGAAAATTGATAGTGATGAAACAAGTCAAAATCTTTTCATGCAGATGCAGGGAGCGATTGATCCACAGATAAAAGAGATGTACAGGAACTTGCTGACGGATCATCTGAAAAATTTATCTTCAAATTCAAAGAAATCTCCGAATAAAGGGTATTTACCCCCTGCCAGTCTTTTTTCAGTAGATGCTTTAATCAGGTAGTTCCGAAATGAAGATTTTGGAGAAGATTTACCACAAACATTGCCTAGCATTCATCAGGCAATAAAAGAATTAAGAAGAAATGTGAAAGAAAATAAAAGGCTCTGCATAGAAAATCACAAAGAATTGAGTGTTAAATTCATGAATGCATGTGCCTTTGGAGCCTCCACTTCTGAACAGCCCCCAATATCAGGTAAAGTTGAGAATTGGACTTCTCATACTAATCCAGTATCCTCCCAGATCCGCCAAAATGATAGTTTAGAAGAAGAAGGTGAAACAGATAGACCAAGTCTAGGGTGCACTATCTTAAATCGTGATGTTATGTACTGTGTGCGAATGAAAGTAAAAATCGGAGACCATTTTGAGTATTGGAAAATTCTCATGGATACGAGTTCTCGATTAAATATAGTAAGTGACACAATAGTAAGTATGCACCTCCGAATACCGACATCTTGTCCAAAAGTTACCACAACCAGTAGTGGTATTCATACCAAGCATGAAGCAGACGTAGATGTGTTTCTTACAGAAGATACAGGAGTTCATCGAGTTTGGCCTATTGTTCCAGGAATGGACTGTGCAATGTATCTTGGCACACCATTCTTCCAAAACTTCCGAAAACGTGGAGCTAAGCTAGACAGCGTCAACAACAGGTATGGTTATTTTGTCAGCTTAAGAAACAAAGAAATATTTTTCCTATTCATAAATTCAAATTCTCCAAATCGACTAAAGAGGATAGAAAGAATGGAGAATTTATTGGCAAAGATGGAAATGAAAAGGGAAATTTTAAAGAGAGAAGAACATCTGGACACTGGTAAGTATGCAAGAGAGATAGCAGACCTCACTGCTAAATTCAAAGAATGTTGTTCAGATGACCCCAATGCCTTTTGGCATGTGCATAAGCAGGAAGTAGAACTTCCACTTAAAAAGGATTTTAGCGGGAAATTGAGAAGATCTAAGGCTGTAGCAATGAATGAAGAACAACTCAAAATATGCAAAGAAGAAATCCAAGATCTGTTAAAGAAAGGACTCATCAGGAAAAGCAAGAGTACTATTGCCTGCTTTGCATCCTATGTTAATAAACATGCAGAAATAGCCAGAGGTAAGCCAAGGTTGGTCATAAACTATAAACCTCTGAATGCAATCCTTGATTACGATGCATATCCTCTACCAAAGCCTTCTTCCATTCTTGCTCAGATATCTAAATAAAAAATCTTTTCCAAGTTTGATTTAAAATCTAGATTCTGGCAAGTCGGGATTAAGGAAGAAGACAAATGGAAAACAACATTCTATATGCCTGGAGGACATTATGAATGGAATATTATGCCCTTTGGACTAATCAATGCTCCTTCAACATTTCAGAGAATAATGGATGAAACTTTTGAAGGAATGGAAGAATTCCTGGAAAAGTATATTGATGATTTATTAATTCATTCTGATAATATCCCTGACCATATAAAACATTTGAAGATATTTTTGCACAGAGTCAAAGAAATGGATATTGTATTATCAGAATAAAAAATGACACTATTTAGGCCAATGATCGATTTCTTGGGCTATAACATCCAATATGGATCATATAGCATAATTCAGAGGAGCCTAAATTTTGTGGATCACTTTCCAGACGAAATTAAAGATAAAACTCAGTTGCAGAGATTTCTGGGAAGTCTGAATATCTTTCAAAATTTCTAAAGCATTGTGCACAGGAAAAGAAGCTCTTAAATAAAAGGCTTCAGAAAATTCCAATCCCTTGGAATGATGACTGTACTCAAGCAGTCAAAAGAATAAAAGAAAAGGTTAGAAATATTCAGCCTCTTTCTCCTATCAGAGAAGAATGGGAGAAAATAATAATGACGGATGCTAGCTATGAAGGTTGGGGAGCAGTGTTATGCCAAAAGAACCCCAGCAGCAAGAAAGAAATGGAAATTTGTCAGCATGCTTCTGGTCTGTGGGCCGAGAACCAGCTAAACTAGTCCAGCTTGAAAAAGGAGCTAAGAGCAGTCTGTCTTGCAATAGCAAAATTCAAAGATTTTGTTATATAAACAAAGTTTACAGTCAGAACAGATTGTCAGGCTTTGAAGTATGCTATTCAAAAGTGTGATTTCGAAGATGCAGCAATGGTCAGATGGGTTATGCAATTAAGCCAATACACTTTTGATATAGAATTTATTTCTGGAGATAAAAATAGTTTTGCTGATATGCTTAGCCGAGAATTTTTATCAGCACACTCAATCTCATCTTTAAGTTGTAACTTCATAAGAAGAACTAAGGATAGTGTTGAAATTGAAACTCCTACAGGATGGGTTAGATATGAGCTAGAAACCCCACTACTGGTACATGATGAATCTTGGTATCCCATCAAAGAAATCAGGAATAGAATAGGGATTCCCTATTTATGGACAGAAACAATGCAGGATGAAATGAATAATGAAGCTATAGAAGCATTAGACTACCTGGAACACATTGGCAGTATAATGTATGTATTACAAAAGAGGGACAATGATGAAGACTGCATTGAAAGTTGTCATATTACCTTCAAAAGATTTGGCAACCACCTTCATAGGGAAACCTATGACACAGACCAGCAGAGAGATGCATTCTTTGAAGGTATGAATTTACAAAATTATGCTTCTAACTTGTTTTATTGTATGTAGTTCAACTTTGATTTTGAAGGAATGATAGTGGAAGAATTAGAGCAAGACGATCCTACTCCAGATTGGTTCTTGGAGTGGTGGAAGATATACGGATTATCGGCACTTGTGATAAAACCCTACTCTCTTCACATGCTCAAGATTCCTGGATTCAGTGAACCCCGAGCCCACATGAGTGGAATAGTATATAAATCTGTGGAAAACATGGCTGATATTGAAGATCTTTCTTTTCTCCAAGGCATGAGAAGATGTGGCCATGTACAATGGTTCGTAACAAATCACTATAAAGTAAGGAGCATCTTGTTATGCTTCTTAACCTACAAAGTAATACCAAACAGAGAATATGCGAAGAAAAGATACCCATAACACAGAATATGCGAAGAAAATATACCCAGAACACAGGATAGCAATGATTTTATTACTCAGAGAGAAATGTTCACAGGCCTCTTCGAGGGGGCAACCTCCAATAGAGCAGAGCTCGATTAAAAAACAAGACACGATACTCCTCGCAGGGAGTCTCTATCCTTTATATATGACTCATACATGCAATACCATGGGCCAATACCGTGGGTTTT
>APFE031261300.1:67926-98407 GCA_000404065.3 Pinus taeda
AATTCTGGTTGTAAGCATATTTCGGTATTTTCCATTAATGAAATGAAGTGTTATTTCCGCTGCATCTCTTTATTTATGGTTATCGCATCTCTGTATTTATGGTTATCTCTGTAATCTATTGCGTTCCTGTTTAAATCCGGATCACTTAACAATAGAACTGAGCATAGGGGTCTCATACTTATCTGAGAATCGCTAAGAAGCATTGATACCTCAACATATTAGCTGCAATTTCATCTATTAGGCCATAGATACATTGTTAATTCATTTACAATTAAAGACATGATGAGAGCCATACATAGCCACTGTCATAATACATGTTCATAACCAATATAATAAGAACAGAAATACTAAGGAAACAACAACCATATAATCCACATATAAACCAGCATAATACTCATGAATTAAAAAGGAGAAATAACCTCATATTAGTGATGCAAAGGCCAACCAGGTTTGGGACTTCCACTAATCACCCGGCCATAGACATGGTTGAGCCAAATCTCTCTTCAACTGGTCACCCCTGTGCCATATTCCACGCTTGAATGTGGTATCTCACGCAACAATTCATCAAAACTGAATTAGGGCTTCCAGAGGACAAACCACCTCAACCCATTAAACAGTGATTCCACCTCACGGTCGAACATCAAAAACCATCACCAGATTGGTTTCTACCCAAGCATTCCAGGGCTTCAAAGCATTTGTTCCAACCAAGGCTTCCAGGACTAGTAACTCAACTCGCAAGTGCCGTCGAGCTCCAGGACTAAGAACTCAACCCACCAAGGGCTCTAGAGCATTTGTCCAACTAAGGATCCAAGAATAGTAACTCAACCCAAGCTGTTACAGGGCTCCAGAGTGTTTGTCCAACCAAGGCTCCAAGAACTAGTAACTCAACCCACATTGAAAGGAACATGAGAACCAACCAGAAAACAAAAAAAAAATGAACCCACAACACCATGGATATCCCGAAAATGGAAAGGCTAGGAAAGTCCAATGTAAATTCAAGAAATCCTCCATGCCAATGATAGATCATGACCAATAAACCACATGCATATGCTATGCGTGCCAAAACTAGTGAGGAAAACATACATGCAACTCAATATCTGCAAGCAAAGCCTGTTGTAGCTGCTGATCCTGATGTCTTCTTGTGCTTTCCTACTCTTCCTTTGCCTTATTGCTCTAAGCATCCAAGTATGCCACACTCTCTAAGAGTGCTCCAAGAAAAATCTAAGTGTCCAAGAGTATCAGAGAGAGATAATAGAATGAGAGCTCCAAAAATGAACTGACAAAAAGCTTACACTGATCAAGCCTGAGCAAAATCTTGCCAACTAATCCTCAAAAGCCTTTTTTATCAATGAGGCCTCTATTTTCTTCATTTTCAATTATTTTCCTTCATTTTCCTCCTCACAAGAAACTTGTGACCTTTCACCTTCCTTTTCTCCTAATTTCTATTATTTTCATAAATAAATGTGCCAAAAATGCCATTTTCTTTTTCAAAGCCTTTGCCAATTTCCTTTAGCTGTAATAATCGAAATGAAAACCCACTAAGATGTTTTTCCCACCATTCAGCTTGGAATACATGTACCATTACCTTGGTCTTATATATTTATATTTACATGGATTTTTTAACCACAGTTGTTACATTCGATACCCAATGTGTTAGGACCTCAAGTTGGCCAGCCCCCAAGGGAGTAAAAAAGCCAAAGTCGTAGTATGAGCACGCCCATATGTGCGACGGGAACCCACATTCGGTTAAAGGTGATTCAGGTGGAGACATTCAATTAAAGGCAACTTGGAGGAGGATGTTTGATTAAATGATACCCATCGTCGGTTAAATGCGCACACATGTATAGTGGCTAGTTAAAGGTGATATATGGAGCGGTCGAGTTATAGCGGGCATGCCGTAGTGGGTGGGCACCCATCCAACATGATGAAAAACACATGAAGACGAGTTGGTCGAGTGGAGAATTCGGTTCAAGGTGCGATGGGTCAGCTCAAGGAAAAGTGTGGACGAAGGGGTGTGCCATGTGTGGCAGAAAGGTCGACTAGACATATGGGTGGGCCAACCCATGGGACAACCAAACGACATGAAGGCTCGTGTGAAAAGAGTTGGATACATATATATATGGGTGGATGGTGTTCACTTGGAGGAAACATCCAACCGTAGATTTATATAACTCGCATAACTGCAGATAGAAAACAAAACCTCAATGCAAAGGGTCGAGTCAGGTAGACAACCGAGTTGCAAGGCGGAAAAGGGAAGTTAGGTTGCAAGTCGGTCGTACAAACCCAAGTTTGGGTAGCTTGGGGAGATTTCTATGGATGGTTGTTCAGAGGTCATGGCAAGGTGCGAGTATGATGAGTGCAACAGACACTGTGGATGGGTAGTGCGCTCGCCCGATGGGCAGAATGGTGGGCATTGCACGAATAATTTGCAAGATCGAGACTTGGGGTTTCTAGGAGGTAGTTGCTGATGGACAGTTGCACAACAAGACAACGTGGATTGAATGGTGTGGATGGGTAGTGTTCGTTGTGCGACATGCACGTGTTGCACGACTGTTGCACAAAACTAGAAAGGTTGGGCAGGTTGGTTAAGAAGGCTGCCTAGGTTATAAAATATTGTATTTTGTAATTGTTGTTTCCCCTGCCATTTATAATTTTTGTGTACCATATTATGATTTTTATGATTCAATTGCATATGAGGATGATTGGTTAAGTATAATTGAAGTATTTCCGCTGCATGTATAAGGAGAACACTTAACAAAAAATAATCTAAGTGTTGGATAAGCATAGTTTGTAAGCTCAAGTAGTGGAAAATGAAAGAGTTAGGTAGTGCCACACTGTGCTCACAAGTGGCTTGAAGACACTGCTAGAGTGAGGCTGTAATAGATGGTATCATAGCTTGGTTCAGGGCGATCCGAGAATATTTGAAGAGAGCATTTGATTTCACTTGGACTAATAGTGCGAAATTTAGTATGGGAAAGGCAACAAGCATGGGCCAAGTTGAACTAAGTGCGATGGAAGTTATGTGGGTTGTTTAAAAGCTTGAAGAGATGGTGGTTTTTTGGATAATTAAAGGGAAACAACACTATGAAGCTCTTATGCAGGAGTGTAAACACTTGAAATGCAGAAGGTGGAATAGTGGATGTGCGAGAGGCCTTGGACAATCTCCATGGGAATTCTGTCGAACTTGAAGAACTTGATGAGGAATTGTGATAGGGTGGTCGTAGACTCCAAGAAATCATGGTTGAACGAGTTCGCTTAAGGGAGGCTCAAGCCAAGTTACAGGATGAAGTCAACGAGCTTGAAGAAGGGATTAGGAGGGACTTTCTTGATCATAAACCCCATGTTTTCATAGAAGAAGATGAGCTTGAGCACATTGAAGAACTTGGAGCTTGGTACCATTCGATGAAGGATGAATTGCAAAGAATGTGTACACTCTGACTTGAAGATGATGTGTGTCAATTAGGTGCAATTGGGAATCATGTGAAGGAGGACAAGGTTGGTGGAATGGCCACACAAGCTGAACCAAGTTAGAGTAGCTTGAGTATGTAGACCTCAAGAGGACAGTCAGGTTGAGACATGGGTCGAAAGGAAGTTCAACTGAGGATAATACAATGAAATAGGTGGAAAAATTAGGACACAAGATGAAGCCTTTGTAGAGTGATGGCACATTGGGATTAAGTTTTGTGCAGGCAATCGTAGGTGGAAGGAAGGTTGCTGCATTGGTTGACACATAAGCTACATATAGTTTCCTTACCAAAAGGGCATCAACATCTTTGAATTTGAAAGTTGGAATGGAAAGGGAGTTGAGTGCTTTTAAAGAAATTAACTCAAGCATGAAGGTTGTTGCGGGTGTTTTTAGGAACATGCAAGTGAAGGTTGGTTCGTGGTTTGTGTTGTAACATGATTAGTTTTGATAGTTTAAATTTGATGATATAATAAGTTTTAGTAGTTTAGAAATAATAAATGGGTCTACAAGAGTAAATGCGCCCTCAAAATGTAAAGTTAAGTTTCATTAGCTGGTTGATTTAGTTAATCATGCATTTAAACATGATTAAATGATGTAATAAAGTAAATTAAAACATGGTTTAAAAACATATGATAATCAATTTTCAGAAACTAAAAGAGGGTTTTGTTGCTAGAATCCTCTTATACAAAAACCTCTCTCAGTTTTCTCATAGCTATTATGATTTGGGAGATACCAATGATTCTTTAAAGGCATATTTTCTAGAAATTTCTTGTTTCAGTTACCTTTTTGCAGAGCATATTGTGGATAATCATAAATGAATTGTGGTAAACGGGAGGAGGTTTTTGTTCCTTGGATTCTAATCTACAAAAAACTCTCTTCATTTTCCCGAATTTTCCTGTTTTTAGTCAGTTTTTTCAAATGCGGTGTCCTTGCAGGTGGAAATGAATTTTCAAAAACTGAAAGAGGTTTTTTTTAGGTACAACATCATCATTTACAAAAAGCTCTCTTAGTTTTCTAACAACTATTATGGTTTGGGAGAAACAAAGGTATTACAGGACCCTATTTTTCAGAATTTCAGGAGGAAAAATCTGAAAGACAGTTAGTGACTTGGAGGCCACCTCATCAAATATGAGTTGCAATCAAATTCAATTTTATCTTCTTTATTAACATAAATCCTCAAGGATAGTACTAGAACTCTTCAAATAGTTTTAGTTACCTTTATTTGTGTTCTATTTTTGTAATACAATTTTTAGATATTTGTAATAGCTCTTAATATTTTTATTAAGATATTTTGTGAGGAAATTTTATAAATACTTGATCAATTGAAGTAATATGTGTGGGATTTTGATGCCAAGGCTCTTCACTTTGTAATAGCTTCTATTATAGTATTTCTAATGAAAGCCTTCCAGCTCCAGTTTGATAGAATTTTTGTGTTTTCTAGTATGTGTTTCTAGTGTTTCATATCTTATTTCTACACATATTCAAAGCATTTATATGAAGGTGTGGGTAAGTGTAGATTAAGTCTTAATCTCTCTGAAATACCCTGTAAAATCATAACCTTTAGAAAGAGATTACTTATTGGACTGTTTGTCCAAGATAACTGCTCTTTGACTGGTTTTTGTTTTATGCCTTTTCATAGACATTAAAAGATATTAGATTATTGGACTATCTGTTTGAAATAGATCCTCTTAGAATTGGTTTCAGTTTGGCCTTCAGTTTCCTTTGAATATATTTTGTTGGGTTGTAGAAATCTTCTACACGCATCCAAATTTCCCTAGTTGTTACGAAGTTTGTCTGATTACTTAATTATTAGGAATCTCCTTACATTCTTCTATCATAATCCTTGAAAATATAAGTCATTATGTCAGGCTGGAAGTTGACACGTTCTGAAGAGACCTTGTGAGAGAGGCCTTAAATCATGGATAGGGATTGTCATTGATCACCAACCACCCCAAATTAAAACCATAAATCTGACCATTGTGCTTCAAATGTTGTTGTTCAGTGACAGGTGAACAATGTTAAACAAAGCCTCATAACACCTGAGGGAGCCCCCTTTGGTTCAAGGGCCAGCTTGAACCTAAAGGCTAGTTGAGTTGGTTTCCTGGCGTAGTTTTTGTAGCCAAGGACTACCTACAGGAAACAGGTACAACAGTTTGGAAAGTTGGATTTGAGGATGATTGAGATGGATGATTATGCTAGGGTATTGAGGTAGGACTTCTCGGTATCCACATAAGTCATATCGATGGTGGCCCATGCTATACTCTTGATTACAACTGGTGGGAAAACAACGATTGCGTCGATGACAAGGAAGAGTCACTTGGGATAGAGACCAAGGATTTCTTTGATGAATTTGTATGAGGACCTCAACGTGAAAAATGGGCATGTGGAACAATAGGTACTTGGATGTGTGAATCAAGTAACGAAGGAGAAGAGGATGATTGAATTTGTTGCAAGAGCCATGAAAGAAAAGAAGGATGGAGGTGGAAAGATGGTTCCACCCATCACCACAAAACAAGCAGTTGTGACTTCTACCGAGAGTGTTCACTGAGATAGAGTTGAGAAGAGAGGAATTTTGAGTACTTCTTCTAAGGCACAAGATGGAGAGAAGTATGCAGGTAGGGATCTAGCTGGGATTGTGGATTATTGTAGGTATGCTATGGGCATCTATGATTTTCAGTTGACAAAGGAAAAGCTTGAGAAGCTTGGATGTACCAAAGAGGAGGTTGGTTTTTTGCATGATTAATTGAGGACACAACATCAATCCGACACATGGGTTGATGAGATTTAGGGGGTTAACTTCTTGGCCCTTTCCGTACATTAGACCTTGGAGATGGGTGAGTATGATGCCTTGGAGGGGGTGCCACACCACCATGATAAAGGGGCCTTTGGGGGAAGGCCTCACCATAGATAAAGATGATGCTTGGAAGGGTGTGGTTGTTGGTGTACAACCATGGACAACGACGATAGCATCAAGGGGTAGCATATCACAGATGAAATGGATGTTTCTTCATGGACCTGGAAATGGCATAATGAGCCTTGGACTGATGCATTGTTTTCATGGAGAGAGTTCTTGATTGAGTCAAGGATGCGACGAGATGATGAAGAAATGATTGACGAAGGCATGATGAGGTGTATTCTCATGAGTTAAACGAAATGGTTGGACTGATCACCTGACTAGTTCGAGTCATGGGAGCACGCAAATGCACAGATGCATGGTGGAGTTGAGTTGGAGTATTATAACAGAGTTTCACATGATGATGATGATACATGGTGGATTGACACGATATGAGTTGCGGCCACAATATGTAGCTAAGTTGGAGGGGAAAACCTTCCACGAGATGGAGAAGCATGGAATTTTTGAAACAAGTATGGTTGATGACCATGGATTGAGGAAGTCTCACCTATATGGAGTCATGGGCCTTGGTGGAGGTTCGTTCAATGGAGACAAGGAGTTGGTCAACATGGACATTTGATGTTGGAGTTGATGACACTTTGCGACATTTTGGTCTTAGCGATGGAGTTTTCTGAGATAGTGTTGTCGAGGGTGACAACCATTTTAAGTGGGGGAGGATGTCAGGACCTCAAGTTGGCGAGTGGCCGAGGGAGTAGAAAAACTAAAGCCATAGTACAGGCGCACCCATATGTGCGACGGGTGCCCACGTTCGGTTAAAGGTGACACGGGTGGAGGCGTTCAGTTAAAGGCGACTTGGAGGAGGACATTCGGTTAAATGTGACCCATTTTTAGTTAAAGGCGTGCACATGCATAGCAATTGGTTAAAGGTGAAGAATGGGGTGACCAAGTTATAACAGGCAGGTGCCCGCCCAACATGACGAGTGACATGGGTGGACGAGTCGACTGAGTGGAGCGTTCGGTTCAAGGTGCGGTGAGTTGGATTTAGGAAAAGAGCGGGGGGTTAAGGCTATTAATTAGTTACTAATTAACTAATTAATCCCATTTTAAACGTGTTACGGTTATAATTAACCCAGGGCGGGATATATAGTATTTCGGGATTATTATATAGTTACAATAATACGGGAATGGGTCAATTTTATAAGGGATTTATAAATTAATACAAGTTAATAGTTTATATGACATTATGAAATGAAAGCGTTAAGTATAAAACATTTTATGTGTGTATTCAAACTTAGGCTTAAAGTGAAAAAGGGTTTTTATGGAAAATTTTGTAATTTTCCTAAGTAAAATAAGATTTTACTTAGAAAAAGCTTATGAAAGGGAATGAATGACTTTTATGGATGATTTAAGTACTTAGGCCTTATAAATTATTGGGTCGAGGGCCAGTCCTTCCAGAAGTCAGAGAAATGCTCTGAGCCCCTTTAACTTTGTAAATGCCTTTAGTACTTAGGGGAAGTTAGTGAAACTTAAGGGGGAAATGGATAGGGAAATTAATTAATCTGACTTTGTTTCTTTGATGGGTTGTATCCGATGTGAGTTGTGCTTTGTCCAAGTGATGAAAACAAAAGATTTAAGCATTTAAACTTAACCATTCACCACAAATTTATTCTACAACCATCATCTACTTACCCTACCTACTTTATCCTAGCAGTTTTACTTCTTTATTAGGGTGCACTTAGACTGACAAACCCTTTTTTCACTTTCTTTTCTTTTACATAATGATAGCTATCTAAATCTACACTTATTACATCCAAGGGCTCAGATTAAACTGTTGAGCTCCTTTTTTACTCTACCTATCTACTTATCTACCAAGATTACATTGTTTGGTCAGATATTTATTCTCTATTTCTACAACATGAAATTGAAAAATGAATTAGTCAATTTTGAACTATTTGACTATTCATGAATTGTGGCATAGGTGACAAATTGCACACAATTTTTATTACACAAAAGTAAAAAGTAGTGGCATTTAGACTTGCACACTTTCCTGGTGTTTCTTTTGGTTGGGGTTTAGTTTCTTTCAATTTTTTGACCATCTTTTATTCCTTTTACCCTTTGATTTCTATTTTAGGGTATACCCTCTTTACATTTTTTAAATTTTTTTATTTTTTTGAAAATATGGAAAACCTTTGCAACAAGGAAATGTATGAACATATTACATAGCTCCTCAAGTCAATCATGACTTATGACACCTATTGGTATAGGGGCCTAATAGTGGCTCCACTTAGGGATGGCTTTTCCTGGTAGAAAGTCAAGAACAATAGATCAGATGGCCTCTGAATTACTTTGACTGTGCTGTGTAATTTTCTTCATCTTGCTACTTTATTGTATGTATGACAATAATACTTCTGAAGCTTAGGGCCTTCTCTTCAGGCTTCAACTCCAAAGTTATTGTCCAATCAAAACTGCGACATTACAAAGGATATGGTATGTACATGTTAAACATTATGGTAAATCTTAATAAGTAGGATCAAAGTAATGTTTTAACATTCGACCATTGACTGGTCCTTCTTCTGCTTCTATGCCATCCAAGTTTTTGAGAAAATATGTATTGTTCCTTGTAGGGCATAGATAATGTATGGTCCTTTCCATAGGAAGTCAAACTTCCCATGTTTCCCCTTATCTTCTCTTATGTAATCCCATCTTAGCACTTTATCTCCAAGGTGGAAATCTTCTGCCTTGGTTCTTTTGTCAAATATCTTCTTGAGCTTTCCATGCCATATTTGGGATCTTTGGTACACCTCGTCTCTAGTCTGCTGTAAATTGATTGTCTAATTAATCCTTCTTTGAATATCATTAGGTTCCACTTGAGCTTCTTGGAGTAGTTTCATAACAGGAACTCCTAATGATGAAGGAAATACAACCTCCATGCCATATACTAATTCATCAGGACTGGTGCCAATGGATTTTTTGGTTGTAAGTCTATTTGCCCATAGTGCATTTATCAGTTTCTTATGCCAAGTATTTTTATTTTCTTCCAACAGTTTTTTAATGATATTAATGAGGCTCTTGTTGGAAGATTTAGCTAGTCCATTTCCTTGTGGATAATAAGCTATGGAATGGCCTAAGATAATGTGGTATTTATTGCAAAAACTAATCATCTTTCTTGATTTGAAAGATGCAGCATTATACGTTATAATTTTATTAGGGCAGCCGAATTTGGACAATATATTGGTTTCTAGGAAACCTATGATCACTGTATCATTGGCATGTCTGGAAGGGATGGCCTCTATCCATTTGGTAAAACAATCAGTGGGAGTGAGTATCCATTTGTGTTGGCCAGAGGAGGGAGGATGGATTTCACCAATGAAGTCAAGACCCCATTGTTGGAAGGGTTTTTCAGTAGAAATGGGTTTCAGGGGTAAAGGTAATAGTTTTCTCTTGCCCTAAAAAATTTGGTATTTATGGCAAGAAGTGACAAATTTTTTCACATCAGCAAACAAGGTTGGCCAATAGAAACCAACCCTTAAGATCTAATCTGCAGTTTATTTCCAGTAGAGGTGTCCACCAGAGTATTTTTCATGAAATTCTTGAAGAGCCTTGTCAGCTTCATTCTTTAACAAACAATTTAATAAAATTCTTTCTTGATTTTTCCAAAAAAGAGCATTATCTAGAATACAAAACTTTAAAGCTTTCATCTTTAAAAACCTACTTCTTGTTTTAGATAACCCTAGAGGAGCCTATAGGTTTTGTAACACATAAATTATATCAGCATACCAAGGTGAATCTAAAAAGGCCTGATTGATTTGTGGAGTCGTCACCTCTTGTTCGTCATCCAGTTCATTTATGTCCATGACTTGACAATTGGTTTCTGCCACGAGTTTGGCCAATCCCTGTCCTTTTATCAATTTTTTAGGTTTTATTTCAATATCATATTCTAAGATGGTAGCAATCCATTTACCCCTTTTGCCCTCAATTCCATCCTGAGTCAGGATGTCTTTGACAACTACATTTGGTACATAGGCTATCACATGAGAGTATAATATGTAAACTCTGAAGTCTTTAATGGCTTTAACAAGTGCAAAAGCTTGTTTTTCCATGATTTTGTATTTCAGTGATGCATCTCTGAGTGCTTTACTAAAAAAGGCAATAGGTTTTTCACATCCTTGGTCATCCTTTTGTAATAAAACAGCTGTTATAGTATGCTCTAAAGCAAAAGAAAAAATTATGAAGTCTCTATCAAATTGGGGACTTGTAAGGACCAGTGTTCTGGTTAAAGCCATTTTGATTTCTTCAAATGCTTGTTTGGCTTCTACTATCCATTTTATACTTGAATTCTTTTTTAACATATTATTAAGTAATCTAATGAGTTCTGCTAGGTTAGATATGAATCTTCTCAAAAAGTTTATCTTCCCTAAGAAAGCTTGAAGTTCTTTGATATTTCTCGGATGAGGTATCTGTAAAATTGCTTCTATTCTGGCAAGGTCAATTCGAATGCCATCCTTTGAAATGATATGACCTAAGAGTTTACCTTCTTCCAGGCCGAACAAGGATTTATTTGGATTTAAAGAAATACCATATTTTCTGCATTTTAAGAATACTTGTCTGAGATGGTCCAAATGTTGCTGATCTGATTTAGAAAAAAGAGTTAGGTCATCCAGATATATGATAATAAAATCAGAATCTCTTTAGCGAATGCAATGTCCATTTCCCTTTGGAAAGTAGCTCCTGCGTTTTTAAGTCCAAATGGAATTTTGATATACATAAATGTGCCCCATGGTATTGTAAAGGAAGTTTTTTCTTGGTCATCAGGATGAACCAGAATCTAGTTATATCCTGAAAATCCATCTAAAAGGGAAACCCTAGAAGAACCTACTACCTTTTGCAAAATATGGTCCATCTTGGGTAAAGGATAGTTATCTTTAAGGGAAACTTTATTCACATTTCTCAGATCTACACATACTCTTATTTCCCCAGTTTTCTTCCTAGTAGGTACTAAGTTAGCTACCCACTCTGAAAATATTATAGGTGCAATAATCTATGCTTCATACATATGTTTAATTTATTTTTCAATCAATGGTAGTAATACAGGGTTGATTCTCCTGAGTTTTTGTTTGAATGGCTTCTGGTCTTTTTTCAGAGGTATAGTATGTTGAATTATTGAGGTGTCATATGATTTCAAATACTCATAACTCTAGGCAAAACATCCTGGAATTCTCTCATAAGTTCAACATATTTTATCTTATGATCAGATGGTAAATACTTTGATAGTTTTATCATCTTTGGATTGTTTTTCGTTCCTAAATTATATTCTTCAATGTCTACCTTAAATGGTTCCATCGTTGGTTTCTTAGGAATATCATTGGAATCAAAGAGGTCTTCTAGAGGAGTTAACCCTTTAGGTAGATGATTGTCTTTTAGGTGAATGACCTTTGTTTCTTCTTCAATTATCTCATCATGGTCCATTTGTTTTAGGTTTTGAATTTCTTTTCTAGTGAATTTTGTGGGGTGAAGCATTTGAATTGAACTTTCTTCCAAAATGTTGGTTTCTATCTCATCTACTTGTTTAGAGTTACTATTTGTATCAACATCTATGTAACTGTGAGAAAATTCTTTGTCTAAAGTTAAAAAATTATTAATCTGCTCATCACTTTCAAAAACTTGCCAATTCTTCAGATTGTTAGGGATAGCTGATCTATGCCTAATCTCAATAGTAAACTGATGATTAGGTTCGAAAGGTAATTTATAGGTGCTGGCAAACATGGCTAGACTGTGAGCATGTAAGTTATGTTTCTAGGCACTACATCAAGCTTTGTTTCAAAAAAAGTATTAAGAATCTCTATGATTGTTCCCCTATAGTATCCTAATCTAGGATCCCTAGTAAGGTACTTCCCTTTGATTTGATTAATGATTAATTCTGAATCACCTATGACAGAAACCCTAATTGCTCCTAATCGTTTGACAAGTTTAAGTCCTAGCAAAAGAGCTTCATACTCTGCCATATTATTGGTGCACTTAAAATTTAACCTATAGGCATGGCCTTCAGCATGGTCGTTTTCTAAGTTGTGCACCCAAACTCCTACCCCGGCCCCTAATTTGTTGACTGAACCATCAAATTCTAAATGCCATAGAATTTCATGCACATAATCAATGTTAGGGGTGGTGGGAATTTGTTTAACTAGGGGATTTAGTTTTTCATTCTCATCTAGTTTTCCTTTGTTATCTGATTTGTCATTTGTATCTGAGATTTCCTGAATCTAAACATTTTATTTTCCTCTTATAATTTCTTTTGGTTCTGCTGCTAAAACTTGTTCAGTATTGGTAGGATTGGTTTCAACATTGTAAAGAATAAATGAATCCATATCAGAGTGTACTGAGTAGATCAGGAAATTTTGTGGTTTCCCCTGAATACTTACTACGTATTTCATCAGTGTTTCTTTGTATAGCTTCTTAGGTTGGCCGAAAATTGAGATAGTAGCATAAGACATGTCCAATTGAAGCGATCCTTGAAGCTTAGCTCCCTAGGACTTGGATAATAACATTCCATATTTTGGTGGTATATCTGCTGCTACTATATCCATTAGGATTGTTTTCGCAGGATATTGAACTAAAGAAAAACACAAGTCTTTTATCAGCCCTAAACATCTCACCTGACTAGAATCAAAAGAAAAGAGGTCTTTGTATGGTCAAATGATCTCTAGGTCTAATTTCTCCATAACAGACTTGGGCATTAGGTTATGAGATGCCTCAGAGTCAAACATGGCATTGTGAAGGATTTTATCATGTATATTCAAGCTTACATAGAAGGGAGGAACACTTCCTTCTAAATGTTTCTCATTCAATTTAGGGCCAAAGATTAACTCTGGTTGATCGTCAAAAACATTAACGAAGTCTTCAGTTCCAGTGATTTTAAGTGATCTGTTAATTTGACTTCGGTAGGCACCATGTTTAGCTAATTTAGACAATAGAACAACTATCTTTAGTTTGCCTACCTTAGTTTCCAAATTGAAGGGTTTTTCTGTTTGGGCTTTTATGTTTCGAATAGTGGGATTCTCTCTGTTTACTGTGTTTTTCTCCTTTTCAGGTGTGGGATTAAGATTTACATTTTCTCCTAAATTGTTTTCTAGAGGTTCTTCTACAGTTCCCTTAGAAGTAAGGGGAGTGGAAGAGTCTCTATTATTCGGTTGATTGTCAAACACATCTACTATTATTGGATTAGGTGGGTTATTGTTTGATCTAGAAAAAATTTGTACAGGGGTAGTAGTTGCTTTACCTTTGATAGGTTGTTTCGGAGCTTTCTGTTTGTTGACTTCAGGAACATAAATTCTTATACTCCTTAAGTTATACTGCTTGTGTACTTCGTAGATGGCTGTATCATATCCCTCCTTAAAGTCAAACGATTCTCCTGACTGAGTTTGAAATTGTTTGAGAATGTGAGCCTCTTGATCATCTTGAGTTAGAAAAACTTCTCCTTCATTGTTAAGTCCCATCAGATTTATCTAAGTATCTTCTGGGGGACCCTTGGAGCTAGAAGCTTCTATGTAATTATCCTAGAAAGGGGGTCTAATGTTTTGATTTGGACCAGTTTTTCCAGGGTTCTGGTTTTGGTTTTTTCAGAAATTAGGATTCCTCCTTGTGTTGGTTGGCTGACCATCCCAAGGGGATTTTCTTTCTATTGTTTCCACTCTGTCTCCTAGTCTTTCCATCCCTTTAATTATAGCATCCAGTTTTTTTTCAATAGGTGAAGTTTCTTCTTTCACTGGTATCCTTCTTTCACTTCTAACCTTGGCTCGTTTAGACATCAGGTTGACTGCAACACTGACAGCTATACTTTGCATCTCTTCCAAAGTTCTAGGGGCTCTTTCTCTTAGCTAAAAAGACATATTAGAATCAAATCCATCTGGGAATTTGATTAGGGCCAAATCAGGTGGGGGTCTGAGGTTTTGAGGAATGGCATTGTAGACAGTGTTGAACCTATTGCAGTAATCCTGCATAATTTCTTGCGTTCCTCTCTTAAGGTTTTCATACTCGGATAAGATTTGCAAAGGATCTTTCTTCTTCTCCCAACGATTCAAGAATTGTGTATAAAGGGTTTCTAGGCTATCTTTCCCATTTTCTCTTAGAGCCCTAAACCAGGTTCTGACTTCCCCAGTTAGACTCTGAACAAATATCCTCATTCTTATATCATCAGCATCTATATTTCAAAGTAGTCAGTCATTTTTTGGGTATGTAGTTGCATTGTGTAGGTACCAGTACCATCGAATGGAGTGATTTTACTTTGATAGTCTTGAGGCATGGCACCTAAATCGCTAGTAGAACCAGGGGGGTATACCTGTTTACCATGGGGTAGGGGTAACAATGGGAATTTGGGTTGTGGATGGAGGGGTAGAAGGAAGGGTTTGTAGTGGGGTGGTTTGGGGTTGAGATGTATGAGGAAATGGTGAAGAACTTGCGAAAGAAGCAGTGATTGTAGAGGGATCAGGTGTTCCTTCAGAGGTAAGATCAGATTGTATGGAGTTTTGCAAATGTCTATCAATTGAGAAACTGGCAGCTTTGAATTGTAATTCTTCGATGAATATTGGATCTAAGATTGGGTCAATCAATTCAGAGTCCAAAGATGTTCTAGACAAAGAAGTCTCAAATTGCTCATCAAAGGGTTCATCCTCAAGATAAATCCACCTAACAGGACAGGATCTTGATTTGTAGGTGGGCCGAGAACTAGGAGTACTCTCTTGACTTTCCTGTCTCCTAAGAATTCTGGGGATCATATTGGGGTTCTCAAACACTGGTGGTGGATTTGGATTAGGATTTTCTCTAGTGTAATGAGTCCTTTTTGTAGCCAGATTTCTTGGTTTTGATTTTCTAAATTAATAGCAACGACAACTTTTGTGATTTCTTTAAGATGCTTCAAATTTGAATTTAAACATTCCTAAAGATTTGTTTGACTGAGGAACTAGTTCATGTTCAGTTTATAAACTAAACTGGAGATTGAATGAAGTAGCATTCATCTACTTATGCACTTGCAGAGCAAGAGCAGTTCGAAGGCTACCTGGCTAACTTCAGGCTCCATCTGTAGTTTATAAAGTAAACAACAATAACAACAAATTTTCATTCCCCGGTGAAGTCGCCACTATGTTATCACTCAGATTTTCCCTGATGTTGTAAGAAGAGGGAAAGGGGTCCGAGGTAACCACAAACCAACTTTTAAGTACACAATCTAGCCAATCTGTACCTAGAGAGGGTTTTCTCTTTAAGTTTTAGCTTTGTTTTATAAGGTTTTAGGCTAGTTATTAGAGCTTTGGGATTTTGATTGAGATTGTTGGTGAAATTCAATAGCAGATGGGTATAACTAAATATTTCAGGCCATTGGGCTAATGGAGTCAAAAGAAGATGGCTCAATTGGATTTGGTTTCTCTGCAAAGGATGGATTCACAGGGCAATATAGCTAAACAGGGAGCAAATGATAACTTGAAAGGATGAGCTCAAAAGTGAAGAAGGGCAATTAAGGATCCTTCTACATGTCTTGAGAAGAGGGAATTTGGATGATCACCAATAAAAAGAAATTAAGGATTTCTTACTAAATGACTTGAATGATAAACTAAGAAGTAGGAGCAATTAAGATTTCCTTGCTTATCATAGTTTAGAGGAAAACATTAAGAATAAAAACGATTGAAAACAGATTGCACTTAAGCACTTTCTGAATTAAGCTTTTTCATTTTAATATTCAGATATGGAACATAATTGAAATATTTAAACAGGAAAAGAATAAAACATGAGTTATAAAATACTTATTTGTCCGATGTATTTCACTTGAATCCTGTGAAAAGTCCTTTGTATCAATTCTACATCTAGCTAGTCATGTGAGATTTGGTCCAACAACACTTTATTCCAAAGTAATCAGTTTTACAGCAATGTCTAAGAATCCACCCTCAATACTCTAAATGAGGGAGTATTTATACAAAATTTTTACAATAAAATATCTCATAACAAAGAGAGATATATTCTAGGGTGACTAACTATAAGTTACATGAAAATAGAGACAGATGGTCTCGTAGATAGAAGATAAAGTAAACTGATGGCTTGTTGTCCCTACTTTTGTGAATGTGCTGGAGGCAGGCCCTAAGATGAGGCATCTTGTTGTCTTCCTTGTAAATCCGTGCTGGCTGTTTTGCTTTTCACTTTCTCACTGATACACTTTGACCCATTTTGATACTCTTTACCTGTTTGATCTTTGTTCACCTACTTTTACCATCATTGACTGTAGTAAATAATGCAAATTTACTTTTTTAGCAAGGATAAATTTACAAAATACCTAGCATTTCTGCCCACCATTTTTCCTACAGTGTTCTAGTCCTTTGGAGTTTCCTGAGGATTTCATCAGTCTCAGTGTACTCGAAAAAAGTAGGCTGAATTGGAAACAAATGCTTTAACTCATGCTCAACATAGAAAAGGTTCTCTAGACTGTCATAGAGAACTCTGTCTGTAGGCAGTGCCTTTGGTGTTGATGTACTAGTTGATGAACTTGCCTGATTATCTGCATATTGATCCAATTTGTCAACATAATCTGTATGCCTCATTAATTTATCATTGATAACTAAAGGACTGGGTAGCCATTTGTTCTACAAAATATTAAACTTCTCCATGAAAGCATTGATCTCCTCCTGCATGTTTTGGCATCTTCTTTCCAAATTTTGCATTAGAGACCTTTTAGTTAACACCTTCTTGACTTCCAAAATAGTCCATGTTTTGTCTTCAATGCCAATTTATTTCAGCTGATACTTGTTCTTATTATTCAAAAAATTTATAAGCCTGGTGGCTTCTTCAGGCATCCTGCCTAATTCTTCCTTTGTCCTCCGAATTTCTTCCAATGCTACCTTTACTAAATCAATCTATTCAAATATTATTTGTATTGAGGGCCAAACATCATTTACTGCCTAAGTGATGTTGGTCCAAAGAATCTTCTTGATGTTTGCCAAGGGCTTGTCAAATGTGAGGTCTTTTTCTAATGATTTCACCTTTTGTTCTAACCCTTTATTTTCCCTCACCTTTTCTGCAAAATTTAGCTTTGAAAGGCCATATCTCTGTTCTAAGGTAACATATTTTTCTTATACCTTTTGCAACTCTGAAACTTGGAGCTTCATTGCCTCCATTGATTTTATCAATTCCTCTGTACTTATACCTGAAGTTCTTGCTGGTGCTATTCCTGTACCTGTACATGTACCTGTGACTGCTTCAGCTGTGGCCATAGGGACATTGGGTTGCAGAGATGTTTCCAGAGTTGAAGAGACTGCAGTGGAGACCACGAGTATCACATTTGGTGGCTAAGAGGTCGACTCTCCCTGCTTACTTTTGAGTGATCTTTCTAATTCTTGATCGATCTCATTCAGTTGTTCATTAAACTTTAGGAGCAAGTCCATAAGCTCCTCTTTAGACTTCTTATGAATAATTTCTGCAGTTTGTGGATGTATGGATGTGGGTAATTTTAGTTTCTTTCTCAAGGTAGCTATGTCTTCATATTTTTTCTTTATTAAGGCTTCTGTAGCCTTCGCATCCTTTGGATTATGTCTTGATCCAATTACTAATTCTTCCAAAGATTTAATTCTCTTATCCTTAGCCTGTGAGGAGGATCTCTCCAATTGTAATTGGGCAGTTGTATTATTTAGAGAATTCTCTACTCTTTGGGCCATCATGGCCTTACCTGCCAAAGTTGAATATATCATTTCTCCTGTTTTCCTGTGTAGCTCAATTTGATCCAAGGGATGAATATCTTTGGCCATGACCTCAAAATTGATTTGAAGATAATCTGCAGTTGTTTGAGGCTTATGTACTTTAGGTTTGAAAAGGCTCATTTTTATCTTGCCCTCCTTGATGTCATAGGCTGACATAAACCTGTTCTGATTAGTTGGAGCCATTTTCAAGTATTGATTGTAAACCTGAATTCTTAATGGCTCATTCCTAGATTTTATATCTTTGAATTTCTTTTTAAAATCCAGATTCTTATTTCCTTGGGGCTTAAAGGATGATACTTCCGTATTGTTGTCTTTCCAGCTCCTGCCTTTGTGAGCTAGAAGGTGTCCCACCTGCTAGGAAAGTTTGGTGACTATCCACACCTTCTCTTCTTTGGTTGTTTGTGGTTTCTTCAAAAATTTCCTCTTTTGAATGACGATTTAGCCTTTGCCTTTTGGCACCAGGCTGGTTTGATAGGCCATTGGCAGGGATACCTACTTCCCTGTCTCTCTTTTTGTTCGTTTGCTCATTCAGAAGAGTCTGCAAAATTGGAGGTTCTTCCACATTGACTTGAGTTGGGGGAGCCTGTGTTTGAGCCTACTCTTGAGAAGTTTCAAGCTGCTTAGACATGACTGATTGTTCTATTTCTTGTGTGCTAGTCTCTGGTCCCTTTCCCTTGGATGTTCATGAGAGTGGTGTGCTGGTATCCTGTGAGTGCCTCTAAGAGGTTTCAGATATAGAGGGACTGATATCTGATGTTGACCTTTGAGATGTTTCAAACTGTACCTGTCCAAAAGAATCCAGGTCAAGTTTTTTTTCAAGATCCTTCATTACATTCTCTATATTGACCTGGTTAGTATCAATTTCCACTAAGGTACCTTCCCTACATTCATCCATGTTGGAAAATTTTTCAATATTTGGAATTCTGTGATGTATGTAAGGTGGTAGTCTGTTTTTCATCCTTCTATCACAAATGAAGCTATGGGGATCATAAGGAAACCAACTGAAACTTATGTGTAGTTTAAGTTGATCTTCTAGAATTTTCTCTGCTTCTTTCCATGCTTCCCTATTGTTGCAGATGAAAGGGCCTGGTTGGTTCTTGATTCTAAGTTGTGCTTTCTTTTTGGCTTTATGGAAATGAACCATGTCTGAATTTATCATTGTCTGAAATATTCCAATGCAAACAGTCTCATTGGAACATATATGGGCAGCTTGAATGGAGAAAGCTCACATCCATATATTCTGACTTTTGTATGGTTCTGGTATAAATACCAGTCACCCACTTTGTGTTGTTTGGAGAGTTGAAGGATTTTCTTAATGTCACCACTGATTCTAGGAGGTGAAACCCCTGTTAACAAGGTAGTAGCTGGATGAACAAACTGATCAATGAACTCATTATAGGAGTAAGGGTTGGATGGACATTTGTGAAAGATAGAAGTCCAAAAGATGACAGACCTTGGATTACCCTTGGTACCCAATTTTATGATAGGAAATGGGAAATTATCTGACTGATAATAGAGCATGAGGTGATATATGAAGGTGGTGTATTTAAAAACCCTTTCATTCTCCAGTCTTATGAACTGGTCATGAATTTTATTAGCAATAAATGAGGCATAATCACACTCAATAGCAGGGGGTTGGCCAGGGGCAAAGATAGACATCAATACTAAGGTTAACTCATCTACATACTCACCAGTGTTGAATCCCATAACTGCAGATATCATATCAACAATGAGTTTACCCATATTAGTGAAGAAAATTGACCCATAAGGAGGAGGACTTGTGGTCTGATATTTATCTTGTATAAAAGTCTGATGGAGACGATTGAGTTCAGATGGGGACATTTTGGTAGATTCTTCAAGTAAATTTATGATTGAAATAGGAGTGAGGGCTTGACCTGCGTGAAATTGGAGCATTTCATCGATTGACTCAACATTTATTGGGAAAATGACTGTTTGGCTGGGAGACATAACTGTTCTACGGATGGGGTCATAGTTGGCACGGCATTGATGGATTATATATAGAAAAATATGGACAGAGGGAAGAAAGTATATGGGAAGATTGGATTCCCATAGTCCTATGAAATCACGGAAATTCAAGTAGTTATCTCTACATTGGCAAAAGACTTAAAGGGGATTTTTATCAGTGGTAGTGACTAAGTCTTTTATCTGGAAGTCCTTATCTGCGAGAGGAAGATAATCTAAATCTTGATGAGGAGCATTGATGGGTGCAACATTCAAAGCTACTGGGGTTTCCATTTCTGGTTCTTGTGGATTCAGAAAGGGAACTGAGGTTTTCTTAGTGAAATGGATAAAGCAGAGGGTCAGGGGAACTTGAATGACGAAAGTAATAATTGAATTATAATGAATTTGGGCCCTTTTCGTCAATTTACAGTGAAAAACAAGTATTTGCAAGGTTTTTATCAGGAATTGGGTAAATGCCTGTTTTTTGGGGAATGAACAATGAAATGCAAGTATTGGATATTGTTGAAGGGCTTTAGGTTGCGTTGGCTGCGAAGGCTGGAGAAGGTTGGCGGTAAAAGATTATAGTGGTCGACCTCGACATCTTTGCATGGGCATACAGGTTTGTAAGATAGAACAGTGAAAACGACTTATTTGTTTTATATACAAAATTAGAGTTGGCGGGCTTTAGAATTTGAACGAGTGGCGTTAGCGGCAAAACGATATGACGTTTTGTCATTTATGGGGCAGTGGTAAATGGTTTCATATCGCACCGCTTATGGGGAAGGGTGGTATTTTGCATTGGTCTAGCGATTCCATAGAAAAAGTGACACATGGCAAGGTACTGCGCACAAAACTGCTTTGTGATAGCACACTAACATGCGGTCACAAAGGGCCGTGCGACATGCATTGCGGTCATCGGATGTCAAGGGCTTGATCGAACAGTGGTTGGGGGGTATGAAGTGATAGGGGTTTAGTGCGGGTGGGTCCCGATATAATTAAGTATTATTTAATCACATCAGGGGTGGCGGGATTGGCTGATGAGGTTATTAATTAACCATGAGGGTTAAATAATCCCATTTTGATGTTACGGGGGGTTAAGGCTATTAATTAGTTACTGATTAAATAATTAATCCCATATTAAAACATGTTACGGTTATAATTAACCCGGGGTGGGATATATAGTATTTAGGGATTATTATATAGTTACAATAATATGGGAATGGGTCAATTTTATAAGGGATTTATAAATTAATAGAGGTTACTAGTTAATATGACATTATGAAATGAAAGTGGTAAGTATAAAACATTTGATGTGTGTATTCAAAATTAGGCTTAAAGTGAAAAAAAATTAGGCTTAAAGTGAAAAAGGGTTTTTATGGAAAATTTTGTAATTTTCCTAAGTAAAATAAAAGTTTACTTAGGAAAAGCTTATGAAAGGGAATGAATGAATTTTATGGATGATTTAAGTGCTTAGGCCTTATAAATTATTGGGCTGAGGGTTCGGTCCCTCCAGAAGTTAGAGAAATGCTCTGAGCCCCTTTAACTTTGCAAATGCTTTTAGTACTTAGGGGAAGTTAGTGAAACTTAAGGGGAAAATGGATAGGGAAATTAATTAATCTGACTTTGTTTCTTTGATGGGATGTATCCAATGTGAGTTGTGCTTTGTCCAAGTGATGAAAACAAAAGATTTAAGCATTTAAACTTAAGCATTCACCACACATTTATTTTGCAACCATCATCTACTTACCCTATCTACTTTATCCTAGCATTTTTACTTCTTTATTAGGGTTCACTGAGACTGGCAAACCCTTTTTTCACTTTCTTTTCTTTTACATAATGATATCTATCTAAATCTACACTTATTACATCCAAGGGCTCAGATTAAACTATTGAGCTCCTTTTTTACTCTACCTATCTACTTATCTCCCAAGATTACACTGTTTGGTTAGATATTTATTCTCTATTTCTACAACATGAAATTGAAAAATGAATTAGTCAATTTTGAACTATTTGACTATTCATGAATTGTGGCATAGGGGACAAACTGCACTTTTTACACAAAAGTAAAAAGTAGTGGCATTTAGACTTGCACACTTTCCTGGTATTTCTTTTGGTTGGGTTTCATTTTATTTCAATTTTTTGACCATATTTTATTCTTTTTACCCTTTGATTTTTATTTTAGGGTATAGCCTCTTTACATTTTTTAAATTTTTTGATTTTTTTGAAAATATGGGAAACCTTTGCAACAAGGAAAGGTATGAACATATTACATATCTCCTCAAGTCAATCATGACATATGACACCTATTGGTATAGGGGCCTAACACTAGCCATCCCAGTTATTTCGTCAAATATGTCACAAATATGAAATCTACAGGTCATAACAACATATATGATCATAGGGGTATCATACGTATCTAAGATTCGTAAGGAAACATTGATGCCTTATCACAATAGATGCATTATCATATATTAGTTCACATATTCATTTTTCATTCATTTATTAATCAAAACATGATGAGAACCATACATCAAGTTTGTCATAAAACACACTCTTAACCAACAAAAATATCAAGGATATAAAATCCATAAGATCCATATATGAACAAGTACGTTTACACATGAAATAAAGAATGAGAAGAAATTATTATTAATGAATGCATAAGCCCACCAAGTTTGGGATTTCTACTAACCAGCTGACCATATATTGGTTGAACCAAATCTTTCTTTCATCTAATCACCCCCGTACCATATTCCAAGCATGAATGTGGGACTCACAACAATACCAAACAGGGCTTCCCAAGGCCAAACCACCTCAGCCCTCATCAATAGAACCAGGCTTTGCCACAATCCTGACTGGATCACTAAGCCATAAACAAGCATGGGTGCCTCTGGATCTCTTCACCTAAACCATGAGGATTTTTTTCATCTCAACCTCTCGACTTTACTGTGTATCTTTCCATTACCAATCAAGGGATTCGTAGGTGTATGAGGTCTCCACCCTGTAGAATTTACCATGTATCCCACCATTATTAGTCAAGGGATTCCTTGGCCGAATCAAGGATATTCACCACTGAGCTTTACCATGTATCCTGCCATTCACTAGTTGATTCCTACAATCAATTGAGGTGTTCACATCCAGGATTTATCATGTATCCCATCCCGTGATTCCTAGGCTTTTTGAATAATCCTAAGAAAACCCCATTAAGCTTTGAGTCTATATATAAAACCAACACAAACAAATACAAGAGAACCCACCACACCATGTCTATCTGAAAATGGAAATGCGAGGCTGAAAAAAATTGTCACACTTGGAAAAACCTATGCCAATGACAGTAAGAGAACCATAACACAACATGCATGTGCCATGCATGCCAAAAATAGCAAGGAAATCACACATATAAATTGATACATGTAATTAATCTCATTTCAGCTGCTTGATCTTGCTCTTCCTTGCTTGATCTTTTCTTCCTCTTGATTTCTTGTCCCTCCTTTGCTTTTCTTGATCCAATGCTAGAGTGCTCCAAGAATGCTCTAAGTTTCCAAGAGTATGTGTGTGTGAGAGAGAGAGAGAGTTCCAAAACTGAACTGATAAAAAAAGGTTTTGAGCTGATCCTCAAAAGCCTTTTTATTAATGACGCCTCTATTGTCTTCAGTTTCCATTATTTTCCCTCATTTTCCTTCTCATGTGCAACCTGTGATCTTTCACCTTTATTTTATCCTATGTTCCTTTATTATCATAAATAAAATTCCAATTAATGCTTCATGATTTTCCAAATCCTTTTCCATTTCCTTTGCCAATGTCCTTAGCCATAATAAACCAAATGAACACCCACAATAGGATGTTTTTCCCAACATTCTACTTGGAATAAGTGTTCCATAACCTTGCTTATTATTTTTCCTTTAATAACTTTTATTACATGGAATTTTGACAAGGGTTGTTACATAACCCTCCCCCTTGGGGGAACACCACCCTTGGTGTTCACTGACACTTACAACCAACAAGACTGCTGAGAATCAAAACATGCTTCCCATGGATATTTATAACCTAGCTTGATGTAGTATTTACAATGATCAACTTTTTGGACAGTAAGCCAACATGAAAACATAACAACATGACACCTATACTACTTATTGGATCTTTATAACACAACTCATAGCAGTATTCCAATCCATATATATATATATATATATATATATCAAAACATCACACCAAATCATATGCCAAAAATTTTTTCTCAACCCACAAATAGAGAAGCATACATAGCCATCATCTGATTAACCATCCCCCATTTAGCTTCATCAGGCCCAAAGTGCTTTCATTGCACCTTAACCTGATTAGTTTCTCGATTCTCGAGCATAAGCATCTTTCTTTGCAAAATCCACTGAGGTTCTGGATCAAATTATCCTTTTGGCTCCAAGTGAAATACAAAACATTCAATCACATGATGAACATATTTAACACACTTCTTAAGCAATGGCACATGAAAAACATCATGGACTTCCACTGTCGGAGGCAGTGCAAGTTGATAGGATACTGATCCAATCCTTTCAATAATATTGAAAGTTCCACAAAAATGAGGTGCCATCATAGCACATGATCCAATCCTCGAAGATCTCTTCTTGGGATTGATGTGCAAGTACACCTTTTCCCTAACCTAAAACTCCTTAAACTTCCTATTCCGATCTGCATAATTTTTCTGCCTGTGCTGTGCTGCCTTTAGAGTTTTCTTGATTACCTATATTTCCTATTATATCTCTCCCAGTATCTCCGGTCCAATCAACACCATGTTCACTGGATCAATCCAACTAATGGTATTATTACAACTCTGCCCATACAACGTCGAACGGACTTGTCCTCAGTGACTCCTAGTACCCATTGTTTTAAGAAAACTCAACCAATGGAAGGTACTCCTCCCATCTCCTCTGTTGATCATCACATACATCCTCAAATTTTCCTCTAATATCCTATTGACCCTCTTTGTCTGTCCACATGTTCGCAGATGATAAGTTGTATTGAAGGCCAACTTTGTCCCCAAACCTACAAATAGTTCCTTCCAAAACTTGGAAGTGAACTTAGCATCTATTTCTGACACAATTCTCTTTTGGACACCATGCAACCTCATTACATCTATGATGAAGAACTATGCTACATCATTATTTGAATAAGTGGAACTCACCGGAATGAAGTTTGCTACTGTTTTCAACCTTTCTACCACAACCATGAAGGAATCACACTATCTAGATATCCTTGGAAAACTTGTGATGAAGTACATGGAAATGACCTCCCATTTCCACTATGGAATCAAAATCAACTATAGTAGTCCACCTAAATGCTTACATTATGCTTTTAGCTGCTGACAGTCCAGACATGTAGCCACAAACTCTGGCATGTCATTCTTCAAATTGGGCCAACGATAAAACTTCTTCATTGTTGTCAATGTCTTCTGGTATCCTCGGTGACTTGAATATGGCTTCACATGAAACTCTCTCAAGATAGTCTTCTTGAGCTCGTTGTTGTCTGGCACATAGATCATGTCCCTAAATCTGACCAAACCATCTCCTGTAAGATTATAATACATATCCTGACCACCTGTACCCTATTATAACTAGTGCATAAGCTCCATGTACCTCTCATCCTGTGGTCCTGCCTATGGATATGATCTTGTAAATTTTTCCCATAAAAACTCATTACTGCTATATGATTCACCTGTACTCTCATGCTAAGAATATTTGCAACATTTTTTTCCTTTCCCTTGATATACCAGATTTCAAAGTAGAACTCGCTAATCATGGCCAACTATCTAGCTTGCCTCAAATTTAGATTTGGCTGGTAAAATATGTTGAAGATAGCAAAAAGAAATGCTAAATATAGAAGTGCTAAATTTAGTACTACTATAAATAGCATTTCGAGATACCTTCCTATTTTAGTCAGTCCCTAAACTAAAATAGAGAAGTAAAATTTGAATTTGATCTTAGCAGTTGTTTGTAAAATAATTAATTAATTCACCATGAGTTAATTAGTTGTGGAAAATCAAACATGAAGTCTATGTGAGGACATGAAATAGTTTCTCCATTGGTTGAGGAATTTATCCATCAGTTAAAGAGATAAGGATGAGTTGTAATTAGTTGGCTCAGTTAACTGAGTCAAGACCAGTTAGATTAGTTCAAATAGTTTGTTGAACTAATTGTGAGTTCAGTCCATTAATGCATGCATTCATGTAACTGTTGAACTTCAGATAACTGAATATTCTCTCATAAATAACTCATGCATGTCAGTTCAGTCAGAGACCTAGTTGAGATTAGGTGATGGGACAGTGTACTATCAGTTGCAGGAATATTCCTTGGAGGATATCTCTTGCATGCAGAAGGAATTCATTCCTTGAGGATTACATAGTTACTTCTTCAATTTAGTGAGTGTGAATGAGGCCAATTCACATAGGTGGCATCACTGGACCCCAGGGAAAACTGCACAAGGAAATAGGAGGCTTGGAGAGCTGGAGGAAGACATTTGTTGTGTCTATTTAGTCTGTGAGCTGTATTGTTCTATTGCAGAGAGAGCAAGATAGCTTGTGAGCTGATTCTTTTTGTAATCTAAACATATTTCCACTTGTATGATATTACAAAGATTGGGGTTTTAGGCTGAGGCTTTCCCCAAGATTATTCTTATGTGTTCATTTGTGATTTCTTCTCTTTCATTTGTTATATGTGTTCTTATTGATCTTGCTCATATTTGATTAAGCTTCTGCAGAGTTTTTTGTAGAAGTAGATCTTGTATTTTGCTTTAGTATTTTGCATAATCTATTGATCTACAGTGGGAAATTATACATGGTATCAGAGCAAAGGTGATCGAAGGAGAGAACAATATATAATAAGGGAGAAGTTCAAAGTTTGTGGTTCGTGAATATAGAAATTGAGTTCTTATCACATCTCAATGTCACCAATGGCATTCAACAATTAAGACTCGAATATGCTCTTGATGGCAGTTCGAATTATATAGCTTGGAAGGATCGCATGGAAGCAGTACTAGAGGATAACGGTCTAAAGGACTTCATTGATCAAGAAGTCCCCAAGCCGACTGATGCTACTGAATTGGCGCAATGGAAGAAATGTGTGGCTAGAGCAAGGAGAATCCTTTTGGAGGGAGTTCGAGACCACATAGTCTCAAGTCTCCATGGGAAGGAGACACCGATGTGGAAAACATCGAAAGATATATATCAAAATAGCTGCAACCAGAGGAAGTTGGCGCTGAAAGACAAGCTTTAGAAAATCAAGTGTGAAAGGGGCAACATGATCTCTACATATCTGAACAAGCTCACCACCTATAGGGATGAGCTTGGAAGCGTAGGGATCACGATAGCCGATGATGACATGGTGAGTCTTGCACTCCTCGGTCTTCCTAAGAGATAGCATACCTACCAAGACTCAGTTAATGGAAGAAAAAAAATGCCAAATTGGGAACGACTTTGGTCAGATCTAATGCAGGAAGAGATAAGAAGAAGCACCAGAGATGGATCCTCATCGAAGCAAGATGATGAGGAAAATTTATCCTTAGTGAGTAAGGTGATAAGGGGAAAGGGAAGGCGTCCCAATCCAAATCTAGTTCTTCCCATGGTGGGAAGAAGTTTGACAAATTGAAAGTGAGATGCTTTCGTTGTCATGAAGTGGGCCATTATGCTACGAATTGTCCACATAAGAAATCCAAGAAGGGTTACTCTAAGGGATCTGATGGTAAGGCACTGGCCTCACAGTTTGAGCTGGATTTCTCTCTTATCGCATGCGTGGTTTCATCCATGGCGGGATGTGTTTGGTACCTGGACAGTGGAGCTTCCTTCTACATGTCAGGTGATAAGAATATTTTCAGTACCTTGGAGGAGAAGGATCTCCAGATGTGGATCAAGATGGGTGATGATGGAAAATATTGTGTTTCAGGTGAAGGTATGGTTGTTTTTCAGAGGGAGCATGGAGCTCCTCTCACCCTGACTGATGTTAAGTATGTACCAGGTCTGAAGAAGAATGTTGTGTTTGTTGCTATGCTAAAAGATAAAGGCTATGATGTAGTCTTTAGCAAAGGAAAGGTATTCCTGAGGCATATTAGCATTGGACAGACAAAGCGAATAGGGATTCGAGTTAAGAATCTCTACAAGCTAGAGGTAGATGACTGTGATGCTTTGAGTTCCAAAGCTGAGATGGTGCAGAGCCAAGATGTTGCCAAGCTATGGCATATAAGATTGGGCCACTTGCACCATGGAGCCCTGAAGATCATGCAACAAATTTCTACCAGATTTCCCAAGGGAATACTGGAGCAGATGGATACATGCAAAGGTTGTACCTTGGATAAGTATGTGAAATCTTCCTTTCTGAATCAAGGCAGTAGAGCTGGAGCAATCCTAGAGTGAGCTCACTCTGATGTTTGTGGACCATTCTCTATAGCCTCCACTGCTAAACAAAGGTACTATGTTATTTTTATTGATGATTTTTCTCATAGATGTTGGATCTACTTTATGCAAAAGAAGGATTAGACCTTCTTAAGGTTTTGTGAGTTTAAAGCTTTGGTAGAGAAAGAATCTGGAAAGAAAATAAAACCCTTGTGTAGTGACAATGGTGGAGAGTATGTCTCCCAACAGTTTAAGGACTTCTGCACTGCAGAAGGAATTAAACGGGAGTTGATGTCACCCCATAACCCACAATAGAATGGGGTGGCCGAAAGGCATAACAGATTGATTATGGGAGCAGCTCGAGCGATGTTGCACGACCAAAGCCTACCATTGCATTTGTGGTCTGAGGCATGCAATACAACAGTATAATTGCAGAACAGAAGCCCACACTATATATTGGGAATGAAGACACCTATGGAGGCCTTTTCCAGGAAGTGACTAGATGTGAGTCGCTTCCGAATCTTTGGATCATCAATTTATTGTCATGTGACCAAAGATGCCCAGAAGAAGCTAGATCCCACAACTGAGTTTGGAATATTTGTGGGGTACATGGATACACCCCACAACTGTCGGGTGTACCTGCCTACCAGTCAGAGGAATGTGGTATGTAGGGATCTGAATTTCGACAAGCATAAATCCATGTGCGTATCGCTTGAGAGGGAGCTCAAGTTGCATGCAGATGAGGAACTTTCAGTTCCTAAGGAGGAGGAGCCTTAGATTGATGCGGAGCATCCGCATGAAAAGGATTTGGGAGTGGATACATCCACTCATGCTTATACATCCACAGATGGGCAAAAACGCTCAAGGGAAGCTGACAGGTTAATGCTGGATGTGTGGTAGAATGTGGGACAGCCATCTTCTCAGCGCAAATAGAGGAGGTCGCTCGAGCGGTAAACAGGTTACATGGCCCTGGTTGGGAAGTGTGTAGATTTTGAGCCTTCTTCATTCGAGGAGGCAGTGCAGAAACCATTCTGGGTTGATGCAATGGTGGACGAGTATGACTCCATCATGTGGAACTGTGTTTGGGATGCTGTCCTAAGACCTCAAAACAAGTCAGTGGTGAGTTCTAAATGGATTTACAAGGTAAAGTAGGCAATTGATGGCAGTGTTGAGAAACATAAGGCAAGGTTGGTTGCCTGGGGTTTCTCATAGGTTGAGGGGATCGACTACAATGAGACTTTTGCTCCTATAGCAATGTACTCTTCGATTAGATCGATGTTGGCACTATTAGCTCAGATGGGTTGGAAGATCCACCAGATGGATGTGAAGACAACATTCCTCAATGGGAAGATTGAGGAGGAGGTGTACATTGAGTAGGTAGAAGGTTTTGAGACCTTCAATCATGAGTCACATGTGTGCAAACTCAAGACGGATCTATATGACTTGAAGCAAGCACCCCATGCTTGGTACACCAAGATCAACAACTATTTCACTGGGTTGGGCTTCACCAAGAGTGAAGCAGATGCAAACCTTTACCACATCATGGTAGAAGGTAATTGTTATGAAACCAACTCACAAAAAGATAGAAAAGAGAGATCAACACCTTAGAATTCAACCTCTTCAAGGGGGAAACCTCCTTTACATTACACAAATGAACAATTATTGGATGATACAAATGAAAAGACCTCCTTTCTATATATAGGAGTCAAAGGAGTCATAATATAATCAGAGCTGACATAACAATAATAATGTAAGGGCACAATAATAATAATAGTGGGCTTCTATGGGGCACAATAGTAACAATATGGGCACTACATGGGTACATCAATATAATAAGTGGGTTGTACTAATAACAATAAGGGGTTACACTAGTAGTATAGGGGCCTAACATGCCCCCAACCTTCAAAAAGCGTTATCCTCAACACTTGAGTAGTTCTTGATGCTTCTGTATAAAATTCTTGCCCTCCCATGTGGAATCTTCAGCGGGTAAGTTCTTCCACTTGATGAGATACTCTGAAATTGATCGATTTCGTAGTTGTCGGGTTCTTGTTCCTGTGACTGCTCCAGGTTCCAATATGATTTTTCCTTCCTTG
>APFE031261300.1:102132-115992 GCA_000404065.3 Pinus taeda
TCAAATAGTTTGTTGAACTAATTGTGAGTTCAATTAGTTAATGCATGCATGCATGTAACTGTTGCACTTTAGATAACTGAATATTCTCTCATAAATAACTCATGCATGTCAGTTCATTCAGAGACCCAGTTGAGATTAGGTGATGGGATAGTGTACTATTAGTTGCAGGAATATTCCTTGGAGGATATCTCTTGCATGCAAAAGGAATTCATTCCTTGAGGATTGCACAGTTACTTCTTCAGTTTAGTGACTGTGAATGAGGCCAATTCACACAGGTGGAATCACTAGACCCCAAGGAAAACTGCGCAAGGAAATAGGAGGCTTGGAGGGCGGGAGGAAGACATATTTTGTGTCTGTTTAGTCTGTGAGTTGTATTGTTCTATTGCAGAGAGAGCAGGATAACTTGTGAGCTGATTCTTTTTGTAATATGAATATATTTCCACTTGTATGATTACAGAGATTGGGGTTTTGGGTTGAGGCTTTCCCCAGGATTATTCTTCAGTGTTCATGTGTGATTGCTTCTTATTCATCTATTATATGTGTTATTATTGATCTTGCTCATATTTGATTAAGCTTTTGCAAAGTTTGTTGTAGAAATAGATCTTGTATTTTGCTTTAGTATATTGCATAATATGTTGATCTACAATGCAAAATTCTACAAAATAGGTACCTCAATCCACTGTGATCACTCTGAGTACAAACCTCTTGCCAAGAAGATAATGTCTCCACATCTTCAATGCATGGATGATTGTTGCCAACGCAATATCATGTGTCAGATAATTCTGCTCGTGTTCATTTAGTTTACGTGATTCATAACACACTACTTCTCCTTCCTGCATCAAGAATCAACCAAGTCCTCTCTTGCAGGCATTTATACACACCATAAACCCTTTTTCTGGATCTACAATCTTTAGTACTAGAGAATTTGTCAACAACTGATTCAATTTCTCAAAACTTGTTGTACATTCTTTTTTCCATTCAAATTTCTTGTCATTCCCCTACACTAACGTAATAGGATATGAAATCCAAGAAACGTTCCTAATGAGCCTCCCAAAATAACTTGTTAGTCCCATAAATGATCTTACCTCTTCGACATTACTAGCAGCTTCCCATTCCACTTTCCCGGATCTACTGCTATTCCTTCCTTGGAGACCACATGCCCCAAGTAATGTACCTCTATACGAAATAAGCTACATTTTCTAAGCTTGGAATACAACTAATTCTATCCTAGCAATCTTAACAATAATGCTCCCTTCAACTGGTCAAACAAGTCACTAATCCTCAACAATGAATACTTGATCTTGATGGTCACCTTGTCCAACTAAATGTAATCAATCCATAACATGAGAGTACCATCATTCCTCTTCACAAAAAACACCACTGCACCCAAAGGTGATACATTTGGCCTAATGTATCTCTTTTCAAGCATTTCCTTCTATTACAACTTCAACTCAACTAACTCTGGAGTGCTCATCTTGTATGGTTCCTTTGATGCTGGTGATGTCCCTAGTACCAACTAAATGGAAAAATGCACTTCCCTATGAGGAAACAACTCATAAATATATACTTGAAACACATCCTGAAAATACTACAATATTAGGTACCTCCTCATCACTTTTGCATCATCATACTCCTTATCTTTATCACCATAAATATGCACTACAAATAGCACACACCCTTTTCTGTGACTGTGATTTCTAGCATAGTTATCACCATCCTCACTGATGTTTTATTCTTCTTACCTTACAAGATTCTTTGTTCTCCACTGCCATCCAAGCAATCAATAGATTTTTCATAACAATCTACCTTAGTCTTGTGAAGGTACAAATAGTCCATACCCAAAAACATATTATATGATCCCAACGACAGTACATTCAAACATGATGAGGTAGGCATGTCATTCAACTCAAATGCACAATCTCTTACCCAATGATGAACTCTTTTCTTTGTAACTGTAGCCAACTGCACTAACTAAGGTTATGCATGCACTTATTTATTCAAACCACACTTATCTGTAAGGACTCTGGACACCACATATCTCCACAATGGTATGATATTGTCCACTTTGGGCCTAAGCCCTCATGGATTTGTTTTTGGGCTTTACCCCCAAAAGGCTTCATACCAATTGAGATATTTGTCCATCCTTATATACCCATGATCCTCCCCACTTCTAATCAATGTGGGACTTTTGTTGTATACCCAACAATCCTCCCCTCGAACAAAGGACCATCGAGCCTCCCCTTAAACGATTATCCATCTGTCCACTCTCTACCAACCAGGATTCTCCGCTCCAATGCGTTGGAAGCACATGCCTTACATGGAGCACCACCTACCTCGAGAGCTTGCTCTATCCTAGGTCAACTCCTCTTCACCATGTTGGGACCAAGACACGTCCATGAAGAATCCAGAGCACACCACTTGTCTAACCGAGCTCATCCACGGATCCCATCGTGATATTACCGGGGCCGACCACCTTCGTTCAGCATTCTGAGGATTCATCCACTTGGCTAACTTCGAACCTGGCTCTGATACCACTTGTAAGGACTTTGGACACCACATATCTCCACAATGGTATGATATTGTCCACTTTGGGCCTAAGCCCTCATGGATTTTGTTTTGGGCTTTACCCCCAAACGGCCTCATACCAATGGAGATATTTGTCCATCCTTATATACCCATGATCCTCCCCACTTCTAATCAATGTGGGACTTTGGTCGTATACCCAACATTATCCACCATTCAGGACTAACATAACTATAATTAGATCCAGGGTCAATCAAAATAGAAACAAATTGATCACAAAGCTTAACATCCATCTCGATAATAGATTCATAGTGATCCACCTTCCTATTATCCAACGCTACATAGATACAAGGAATTTTGACCAACATCCTGAACAGTTTGTGCCTCCTATGCACTGTAGATCTAAGGTCTACCATCCTGATACTCTGGGTAGCCTCTCTTGAGATGCTCCTTGCCACATATCCAACACTGCAATGGTCCCATACCATCACCTCTATCCTTCTACCCTCTAGGATCATGTACCTATCTAAATACATTGAACTTCTGATAAGGTGCAACATTTTCTTTCTCACTTGCATCCTAAGGTCTTGTTCTTTTTTACTGCCATTTTCCTTTAGCTTTATCTTTCCCTTTCCAACCTTGCTGAGATTTTGTCTTACGCTTTGATTTCTCATAAAATTTCTCCAGTTTCCCAGTGAATTCTTCACATGACCGAGGCTCATCATACTCAATCCGATATCTAAATGTTAATGGAAATCTAATGACAAATATATGAACTTCAGCTTTTTCATCCTTAAGATATGATACATACCACAAAGATTCCAAGAAATTGGTCATATATTCCTCATCTATCATTGATACCATCTTTATCTCATGTAATTACTTAGATTTGTTGTCGTAGTACCTCTATAACAAATACTTCTTCCTGAAAATTCTCTTGAATTTATGCCAACTCAACGCCTTTGTCCTAATTTCTGTGAACCATTTCACATCTTCCCACTAGATGTTTGCCTTCCCTTTGAGACCAAAGATATATATTTTGGCCTTCATATTCTCTGTGTACTCATGCAACTCAAAGAACCTCTTGATCTCAGGTAACCATGCCTCTTCTTCTTTCATCTTCTTCAAATCCCCATCAAATGTAGGTGGCTTTTCTTTGTTGGAATCTTCCAACAAATATCACCTGTCACTCCTTCTATAAAAATGATAATGATGATGATCATAGTGCCTGTCAAAATCAGAACTAGAATAGTAGCTTTTTCCATCACCCCTCCTAACCAGAGTATCCAGGAGCCTGCCATATATGATCATGTCATCCTTATCCTACATGTGTCCACCATGAGACCTACTTCTATATTGCCCATTAGTCATATCCTCCTACCCATGGCTGATCCAAAGTGGTCCCTGTATCTGTAATTATGACAAACTCTGAAGGATAAGTGCATTAAATTATGCTTGCTTTTCTTGTGCCTGAATGATTCTATCATTATCTACTTTACGAATCTTTATTTTTTCTTTCAAAATTCTTAGTGTATCTACTAAGTGAGGAGAATTACCACCAGCACATTGCTCATCTGATCCATAGGGATAATCTCGTGAACTGTAGTCTACCATATTGTTAGTCATATTTGATATCTTCCTGGAAGTATACCGTGTTAGCGAAAACCAAAACATAACATAATCAACATGCCTCAATATAGTTCAGGGGAGGATATCTCATCTAAAAGATCAGCCAGATTAGCACAATACATGTATAGTCATAGTCATATCAACATATAATCATTATTTCAACCATTATTCAATTATCAATGCATGACCATACTAACCACATACCATGACCTCATGCATGACAAATACAACCATATCAATGTATGCATAACAATATATGAGCATTGACATGCATAACCAATGCATCATCAACATACACTTATGACAACAACATCCAACATCAATGCCATCTACTTTCACATGGAAAAAATACTATAACCATGACCAACACCATGCATACGCAACAAGAATAGAGACCACAAGCATGAGGAACACATATTCCATCGACATGTATGCATGACCAATACACACCACTCATCCATTCCAAGGGTTGAACCATGCTTTGATACCACTTTGTAACCGCCCTTGCATACTTACCCAAGATAATCAGTCCATAGGGGTATACATATGATGAGAGGCTACTATCATGTGATTAAACTTCCCATGTACAATTAAGGAAATGGAACCGACAAAACTAAACCAATCTGACCTTCCACACATGCTACAAAACCTTTAGGATCCAAACAACCCTTCCAGGTGACCAACCCATGAAACAACTTGAAATTTTACTAATATGGACCCTTAGTTTCTCCCATGAAAAGCCATGCATGCAACTAAGGCCTTCTAGTCACTCCCAGAACAAGGCATGCCAACGACTGTGGAATTTTTCAAGCAGTTATGAGCCAATGACCTCGGATTATGTGCCACTTTTCAGGTCCAAGACTCAGGCCATTGTTCAAAACTTCATGGAACCTTTAGAAGTGATAGATAATGCTGAAAAAAGTTTTACTAATACCAAAATTTTATCAAGGAATCAAATGGACCCCTACTAGCCATGATAATAATTTCGTCAAATTTGTCACAAATATGAAATCTACAGGTCATAAAAACATATATGAGCATATGGGTCTCATACTTATCTGATATTTGTAAGGAAACACTGATGCCTTATCACAATATCTTCATTATCATATATTAGGTCATATATGCATTTTTCATTCATTTACTAATCATAACATGATGAGAGACATATATGAAGTATGTCATAAAACATACTCTTAACCAGCATATAACCAATATAAATAACAAGGATATAACAACCATAAGATCCATATATGAAAAATTAATTTTACACATGAAATGCCAAAGGATAAGGAATTCTTACTAATGAATGCATAAGCCAACTAGTTTTGGGGCTTCCATGAACCACCTGATCATAGATTGGTTGAACCAAATCTTTCTTTCAGCTAATCACCCCCATGCCATATTCCAAGCATGAATGCGAGACTCACAAAAAGACCAACTAGGGCTTCCTGAGGCCAGACCACCTCAAACCTCATCAACAGAACCATACTTTAATACAATCCCTACGAGATCACTAGGTCCTAAACAAGCATGGATGCCTTCGGATCTCTCCACCTAAACTGTGAGGAATTTGTCCATCGCAACCTCTCGGCTTTACCTAGGCCCAGTCAAGGGTATTCAGAGCTTTACCGTGTATCCTTCCATTCACTGTTCTAGGATTCCTAGGCTCAATCGAGGTGTTCACATCCATGCTTTATTGTTTATCTCATCCCGAGATTCCTATGCCTTGTGAATAATCTTGAGACCACCCCACTCAGCTTCAAGTCGATCCAACAATCCAGCTCAACCAAATACAAGGGAACCAACCACACCATAGCTATCTAGAAATGGCAAGGCAAGGCTAAAAAACATTTTCACGCCTGGAAAAACCCATGCCAATGATAGCAAGAGAACCATAACACACATCCATGTGCCATGCATGCAAGAAATAGCAAGGAAATCACACTTGCAAATCATTACCTGCAAGTAATCTCGTTGTATCTGCTTGATCCTACTCTTCCTTGATTGATCTTTGCTTCCTCTTCTTTTCTTGTCCCTCATTTTATTTTCTTGATCTAGTGCTAGAGTTCTCCAAGAATGCTCTAAATGTCCGAGAGTGTGAGAGAGAGAGAGAGAGAGAGAGAAGTCCAAAATTGAACTCATAAAAAAAGGTTGTGAGCTAAACCTCAGAATCCATTTTATTAATGAGGCCTCTATTTTCTTCAATTTCCATTATTTTCCCTCATTGTCCTCCTCACATGCAACCTGTGACCTTTCACCTTATTTTTCTCCTAATTTCCTTTATTTTCATAAATAAAATGTCAATTAATGCACGCGTTTCCAAAGCCTTTTCCATTTCCTTTGCCTATTTCCTTAGACATAATAAACCAAATGAACACTCACACTAGGATGTTTTTCCCAACATTCAGCTTGGAATAAGTGTCCCATGACCTTGGTTATTATTTTTCCTTTATTAAAATTTATTACATGGAATTTTGACCAAGGTTGTTATAGTAACTATAGGTCTCAGAAGTTGCTACGTTGCCAGCAAGCCTGGACAGTAACCTGGTGGAGTCACTCCCTAGAAATCACAAATGTTGCTTCATTGGTAGCGAGCCTGGACAATACCTCGACGGAGTCATTTCATCACCTCTCTGTGCACGAGGCCTTTCTCAATCCTTTACCCTTTATTTAACTTTATTTTGTGTACTTATTGACATTTATTTTCCAGGGCAGATGAGGGATCTCGACTTATTTTACATACAAGAGAGGTTGTTTCTTTTTTTTTAGAGACTTTATTATTTTCCCGAAATGTATGTTACTCATTAAGGTTTTCCTTTCACCTTTTTGGTTCAGCAGGTTTGAACTGATTTCCCAAACTATAAAACCAAGTTAAGGAACGAGGGTCTTACTATTAAGGATAGGGTGCCATTGATAATTAGAGCTCCCCATTGAGATAGTTCTTCACATCTCACCTTGATTTTGATTTTCAAGATAGTCAAGAGACAACACAAACAAGAGTACAATTCAACCATTGGTGTGGTAGTTACCACAACTTTGCGGCATTTGACTCGGGTGATGCTCGAGAATTATTTATTTAGGGTAGGACCTTTATTCATCAACTAAGATAAGATGAACAAAATGACATAAAGGTAAACATAATTAAATGCAAGCATAAAAATAAAAATGCAACAACATAACTAAAGTTAAGTGAAAATAAAAAAATAAGGAAAGGGTAAATAAACTATGTTATAGGGGTAGGACAACAACTACAAAATTTGGTAGTTAAATAAGAAATTGAGGTCATGGCCATTCGCGGGAAGGGGTTCAATCCTTCTCTCTAGGGTTTGTAATTAGTACGTGTGTTGGCCAATTTTCTCTTTAATTTGAAAGAGTCCAATCCACAAGGCTTGAAATTTTATGTGTTTTCCTTTGTCCTCATGGGCTTTGTCCCACTTAAGGACTAGGTCACCTATTTTAAAATCTTTGTTGCCTATGTATTCCTTCTTGGACCGTCTCTTGGTTTGACTCTGGTGTACAACAAATTTCTCCCTAGCCTTTTGTCTCTCTTCCTCCAGTTTGAGTAGAGTGCCAATTCATTTTTATATAGTAGGATAGGGTGTTCCTCGAGATTCTTGCGACAGCTGGAAGGTCGGAAAGTAAAAAATTGACAAAAAGATGGCTTATTTCCCATACACTAGGAAATAAGGGAAGGTCCCAAGAGATGGTTTGGGGGTAACACGTTCAGCCCACAGGGTGTTGGTTAGGGAATTGTGCAAGTTCATTTGGTGTGACAACAAGGCTTTCTTGATAAAGTGAATTAGTTTTTTGTAGGTGGAATATCCTAAACCATTTCCTTGGGGATAGTAATTAGGTAAACATTTCAAAACAATATTGTTTTCCAAAGAAAAATAATATAACTTAAAAGATGAGAAATAAGTATCATTATCAAAAATGAGGGAGGTTAGAATGTCAAACCTGGTTGCGATGTGATGATTAATAAAATATATAACCTCATGATCGTTGATATGACATAGAGGAACAACTTCCACCCACCTTTTGAAGTAGTCTGTGGCCGTGAGAATGTACCTTTGTTGTTTTAATGAATATGGAAAAATTTCTCTAATGAAATCCAATCCCCACTGTCGAAAAGGTTCTTCCATCACTATGAATTGGAGTGGTGTGGATGACCATTATTCTCTTCCAGTGCATCTTTGATAGATTGAACTTTTTCATGCATATGCGTTGGCATCCTTGAATAGGGTAGGCTAATAGAAACCAGATGTCATAATTTTATGTGTTGTAGTGTCGCTGGCGTAATGGCCACCCGCTTTCCCATCATGTAGCTTCTTTAACACGTTTTGGGATTCATCAGATTCTAAGAATTTGAGCAATACACCATTTTGGTGCTTACGAAACAGATTTCCTTGTACCAACTGGTAAGATGCAACTTTGAGCCTTACAACTTTTTTCTGTTTCACGGAAAAGGTAGGAAGTAAAGTACCTTGTCCTAAATACTTCTTCATATCAGAATAAAAAGATGAGGCATCATTTCTGATGTGAGGTTGTTTTGGTACATTTCAATCTCATGTTCCCATCCTTCTAATGCTTTATTCTGCTGGTCAACAGCTTCAACGACTAATTTAAATAACCCACGTACTTTGACTACGCGAGATGGCTTGAACTCCAAGTCCTATTCATGGAGACAATTCATCCAATTAGCTCTTCATTCACCAACTCCTATTGAACGCACAATGACCTAACAGTTGGATGAAGGACAAAGACTGTGACATGATTCTTCAAGATGTATGGTCGGATGTGTTTAACATATTTGTATACTGTTTATTCCAGTTTGTTCATGTTTGGGTAGTTGAGCTCTAAACATTATAGAATGACACTCATGAAGTATATGGGTTGTTCATAAATGTTACTATCCTTCTATGTTAGCACAACTGCTAGAGACGAATATGAAGTGAAGGTATACAAAATAAAGTCTTTGCGAAAGTCTAAGCTATACAAATAATGAGGTTCAATAATGGCCTTCTTAATGTGGGCGAATGCTTCCTTTTCTTCTTGGTTCCATTTGAACCCCATGTCCTTGTTTATCATATTTTGTAAGGGTTTAACTATCTGAGTGAAATCAGAAATAAAATTTCAAAGGAAGTTTATTTTACCCAGGAAAAATTACATACCCTTCTTATTTCTTGGAAGCAGGATTTGCGCAATAGCTTTCACACATCTCAGATCAACAATGATACTGCTTTTGGTTATAATATTCCTAAGAATGTTGCCTTCAGATATTGTGAACATGATTTTCTTGGGATTTAGGGATATACTGTACTTTCTGCAATGCTCAAATATTTGTTTCAGAAGATGGAGGTGATCTAATCTCCTCTTTGAAAACACTGTGACATAATCCAAATACACTACTACTCTTTGACCAATAATCCATCTGAAAGAAATGTTAGTTTCCCTTTGGAAGGTGGTTCCAACATTAATAAGGCCAAATGGAATGTGTCGAAAGGCGAATGTTCCCCACTTAGTTTGAAATTTGCCTTCAAATGATCTAGTTCAGCTACCAAAACCTAGTTGTACCCAGAGAAGCCATCGAACAATGAGAACATTTCAGATATGGATATTGTTTGAAGAATTTTCTCCATAGAGGGGACTGGATAGTTATATTTATCTGGAGCCTGATTTATATTCTGGAAATTGATTCATAATCGAATCTCACTAGACTTATTCCATATAGGAACCATATTCGAGACCCAAGTGGAGTGTCTGATTTTAAAAATAATGCGTGCATCCAAAAAATTCTTCAACTCATTCTGAATAAGGGGTTCCAATGTGGGGTGTACTTTCCTTAGCTTATGCTAGAATGGCTTGACCCTTTCCTTTATATGTATAACTTTTTGGATGATCCAAGTATCATACGTCTTCAAGTCATCATATTTTCAGGCAAACACATCCCGATATTTCCTAAACAGGTTGATGAATGCTTGTCTTTCATTCGACAAACAACCAACACCCAAATTGGCGAACTTAGGGTTAGCCTTTGTCCCAAGATTTATTTTCTCATGCGATAACATGGAACTATGGGTCTTAGTATTTAGGGGGCCCTAAAAACTGTTCTACAAATAAGATATGTTTTCTATCCTTAACAACACCTTTTGGCATGGGGTTTCCCTTATGTTCATCTGCCTCTTCATGTAAGGTTCTATCATGTTCCTCTACATATATTTCCACATCTTTTAACACATCCGTGTTATCTATGAAATCGAATATTTGTTGATCATCATTGAAAACACATAGATTAGTTACGTTATCCACAATAGAAAGTTTATAAATAACCTCAATAGAAAAACCATCTCTCAAAGGTGTAAACCTAGCTGCAACATTAGCTAGAGTATCAACAACAACATTATTGAGTTTAGGGACATATTTAATACCAAAATCATTAAAATAAGAGATCATGTGTCATACCTCTTGTTGATAGTTTTTTAAATGTGGTGACAGAAAATGAATAATATTTTGTACCTGCCTCGTGAAAATTTAGGAATAAATGATCACCTTCAAACATTAAACTTTGAGATCAATACATTTTTTAATTCCCAGGTTCAATGCCTCATACTCTGTAGTTTTGTTAATGCATTAAAATTCTAACCTATAAGAAATTAAAATTTTATTTTTTGGGGGGTCCATCAGGATACAACCAACACCAGCCCCATTCTGAGTCTTAGACCCATCATAATATAAAGTCCAAAATATTATTATTACTTACATCTATGTTAAATGTATTTACATCTATGGTATAAGATTCATTAGCTTCAGCTGGAGCGAAAGGAAGGAGTTCCAGCTACGTGTGAGGTGGGATAGGCAATGGTATAACTTCATGGCACCCAATCTTTGTCTCTAAATGACACATTCACAACGAGTCTTCCTGAGTGAAACTAATTGGTTCATTTAGGGCTATCAGGTCCATGACTGTATGCTTCATATAGGGTTCACTATTGACTCTAATATGGTTATTCTCCTCTTGATCCTCTTGAATTGGTATTTGTGGCATGAATAATGGATTGCAGATTAATCAAAGTTTTAGACTGATTGGATGAGCTAGTCTTTTGAGGATGAGGTAGACCTACTGGTAGAAGATGAGGTAGCGAATGCTTAATAATTAATTCTCACTAGCTAGTTATTTTAGCAAGTTCATAAAGTGAAATGTTGGTCCACGTCTTCTTCATATCCTCTATGATGTTGTACCCCATAGCTGATGACATGATTTATTCTTTGGATGCCTAAGGAGTAGAAGGGGATTGCATGGATCTATCTGAGTTTTTGGGAGTTTGAGAGTTTCATTTACCTCTTACCAAAGTACCTTTTAGAATTTGGTTGGATGGAATTTTGGGAGAAGAAGTTGATGGTTGAGTTGAATTGTTTGTGGGTAAAATTATTCTTAACAACACCTTCTTCTTTTCCTCAAGTGTGGGATCTTCTACTAGCCCCTTACTCCTTAGGTTATATGTCTTCAACACCTTAGAGGGGAGTGTTGTCTCCTACATGGGCTTCTGGGATAGATTGAACTTCACCTCTTCGAATGACCTCAAAAGTTAATACAACAAAACTGGTATTATCATTGGGGGGAGAAGTCTCTTCTTCAACATCCTTAAATTCCTCATCCTCATTACCAATCGTCTGATATTCAAACACCTTGGTGACCACAACAGTCATATTATGTATATATTGCGGAAACGTATTTTTTGAATGAGCGACTTGGTGAAAGGTGCAATAATTCTCCATACCAAGTTCCTCTACGTTGGAATTTTCATTGGAGATCTAAGCTGAATTTGCAGGCGAATTGTTATTCGTTCTTAAGAAAGGCTTAGCCAACTTACTATTGTTGTAGCAACTACAACCACCCTCCAAAATTTTACCTTCGCCTGTTTTGGAGCCTCCCTACCAACCTTACTCAGCGCTTTGTCTTCCTTCATCAAGTACTCAAGCTTCAGTTTTTTCCTCGCACAAAGGAAGCATGTTGATCACAGTCAATCCATTCCCCTCACAGGGTGCTCACCCGAACTTGGTACAGCTACAGGATGAGGAGCTTCCCCTTGAAAAGTGCGCATTCCTGGAGGGCAACCAGCCTTCCCTCTAGGAATTGCGCAATCCTCTCTGGTAGCCTGCTGGGCTCCAGGATTGCGCAATACTGCCAGCCAACCCTCCTAGCAAGATTTGCATAAATTTTCCCAGTAGCAAACTGTTCAACCCAGGATTTGTGCAAATCTGGGCAACAGTCAACTGCTCTTCCCAGAAATTGCACAATCCCTTGGGAAGTCAGCCAATATCACAGTCAGGAATGCACATTTTTCCCAAGTAGTTGAGCACTGGCATGCATGGGCAGTCTGGTTGACCAGTTCCACTCGGGACCGAGGAAACTTGACTTGCATGCATGCATGGGCAGTCTGGTTGATTAATTCCACCCGAGACCGAGGAAACTTGACTTGCATGCATGCATGACTTGATCTTCCTGGAATAGCAAGATACAACATGCAAAAGGCATCCCATGGTTCAGGGAGCTATTTTTAGCAGCTGAGGGATACACGCAAATTTGTTTTAGAAGTTTCCTTCCAAGTGTCACTTTTTCCTAGATTTGTGGCATGCGCATCATAATACCAAACTTATTTATTCAACACATCAAAGCTCATTCATTCAGATCAATCTTAGATCTCTAGCATCCCACATCACATTCGGAACTCTTCGACAAATACGGCTTAGCTATTCACGTGTAAGTGGCCCCAACTTGTCTTTTTCAGCAGTTCTGTCGCTTTTTGTGTATCCACTTGTATGAGTTTTGTTTTCTTTATTTCTTTGAACATCTGATGTCGTTTTCAGTTTTCATTGCTATCTCACTGTTGTTGCATGCATGAAACTATTTTTCATAGGTGTTCGCCGAATAAGTGAATGGCCTCACCCACATGCATGTTGATCTGTTTGTTGAATCTCCCATTCATGTTTTGCATGCACTATTTATCACTTCTTCTATCACTTAGTGTCACCATGCATTCATCGACTTACTTTCTCTCAGTTTCCCGTCGGTGAGTCGAGCCAACCTTGGCTCGAGCTTTACCTTCACCAAGTCTGAATTGTGCGATTTGGGAAGGAAGGCTTCTCTTCCTCTCCATATTTGTGCATTCTGGACTGACACTAGCCTCCTGGACTATTTTGCTCATTCTCGAAGGAAAGTGGCTACTTGGCCCAAGAATTTGCACAAATCTGTCCCTTGGCCAACAGTCCTTCCCTACTAGGATTGCACATTGCACAATCCCTGTAGCCAACTACCAAACTAGATTGCACATTTTGCAGATTTGGTAGCCAGTCCAGATTGCCTTTTGTGAGTTCTGGCAGCTAGTCACTCAGCCTCAGAGTGAAATTTGTGCAATCTTGCTCATCAGTCTCCTAGGTATGTGTTGTGTCCTTCCCTGGATTTCATTTATTTTCTGTTATGAAACCAGCTCACAAAAACATAGAAAAGAGAGATCAACACCTTAGAATTTAGCCTCTTCGAGGGGGAAACCTCCTTTACATTACACAAATGAACAATTCTTGGATGATTGAAATGAAAAAACCTCCTTTCTATATATAGGAGTCTAAGGAGTCAAAATATAACCCAGTCGACCTAACAATAATAATATAAAGCCACAAAAATAACAATAGAGGGATTCTATGGGG
>APFE031261303.1:846-12805 GCA_000404065.3 Pinus taeda
CCAATACATGCATGTGCATTTGCATTTTGAATGCTTGGCTTGATTTAGGACTGTGCATATTAGCGTGTGCTCTGTGCTCTGTGAAGAAAAGATGCTTGACTTTCTTCCCTTTATTACTAGGATTTTCATTGCTGAAAGAAGATAAAACGTTTGTTTATCATCTTAGACTGCATTTAGGAATTATACATACATCACGCGGTGAACCTGAAAGGCAAACTTGAAAGGCAAACTGTTAAGCAAGATCAACTTAAAATAAATCCAATGAATCTAACAACACTTTGGAACTTAACGCACAACATTTAGAGGTCTAGGCTAGAGACGTATTCCGGCGTCGTAAAGCCGGGTAACTGGTTGGGTGATTCCTCCACCCTGAGATGACAAGTGCCAGTATAGACTTGTGCTCCCACGTACCATCGCGTATATATTGGGAGACCACAATAGGCTGCATCCTTTATCCTTAGGAAGCCGTGTCTGCCGCCCTATCGATCGTAATGCACCGAACCCCATTCGGGAAGACTGACTGCCGTACCGTAAAAGAATAATGCAGTTTACGATTGGTTTTTGGTAATCCCTCTCTGCTAGATCTCCAGAGAAGTCATTGCTCCTTTTCAGACTCCTTAAAGGAAAATGTCCTCTGAGCGCTTGTCACTTCAAGCTCAATAAAAATTGAAGGCAACTAGAGTCATCTTTTGTTTTTTCTCGACTCTTTAAAATTGAAAAAACAAGTTGTGTCCAAGCGTCTAAAAATTTATTTAAAATTGGAATAACGTCAAAAATTCCCCCGTTGATCCTTAGGTTGAGAAAATGGAGTCTACCAACCAAGGATTTCCCGTGAAGGAAATCCTAGTCCCTTCCTATCTTGGGGAGATGTTGTTCCACCCCATATGGCCACTTTGTCACTTCCAAGATTGACAATTGGTTTGCCAGTCTGGCTCTTCTCTACCTCTGTCGTTCAGAATCCCACAATTCCTGAACAGTCTAACCAGCAACTAGACGACACTAGAGTTGTTTCCCAACCTTCTACTTCATCTAATTCTCCTTCTCCTCCTTCCTCTTTGCTTGACAAAGCTGATAAAGCTAAAAGTCAAGTAATTGAGAAGAAGAAGAAGAAGAAAGAGAAAAAGGAAAAGAAGAAAAAGTAACCAAAATCGAAAGGGAACAACCAAGTATCGTCTAGCAAAACACCACACACCGCATAGTCAAAACCTAAATCTCCTTGCGTCATTTGCAATGGAGACCACTTTCATCGAGATTGTCCCTGCATCCCTCAGATCTTAAGGGACTAGTCTCCTCGTTTGCACCACCTGGTAGCATCAACCTCTGGCGATCATGTTGAATGCTCATCGTCAACCAATGAAAGTGAAGCACATGGACAAAGAAGGAATCCTAGACTTCCTTGTAAGTTGTGTGAAGGCGATCACGCCATCCACCATTGTCCCTTCCTTCTGGATATCAAAAACTCTTGCCGAGCCCTCCACCAGTTGAAAATCCGGCTTGCCCATCCTTATGGTTAGCCGAAGCACCTATCATTGAAAATGAACCTTCAGAATCCATACCAGATGAAATTCAAAGGGTCAATACGGCAGTTGTCCTGGTATTGCCTTTAGAGTGTTCATCTTTGAACGATACCGTCATTGAAGAGAAAGAGAATGACACTGTTCAAATTCTTTTCATCAACACCAACTCCGATGAGCATGGGGGCAGTCCTCCCATTCCTTTAATGCAGGAAGGAAGTTCATCAGAGTCCTACCCGGCTGTCTATTCCGTCCCACCACCAAGCAACTTCGTGGTTTCCTTCGACTGGAATCTACTAGGCAGACCCATTTACCAGCTAGTGTACCATTCAAAATTATTTGTACAAGATTACAGAATGGTCATGGCTGGTACCATCATCGATGAAGGGGCTTCTGTGAGTATCCTTTCCTCAACTGCTTGGAAAGCGCTTGGTTCGCCATCGCTTTTGCCTGAATGAGAAATCTGACAGGCTTCGACAAAGGAACCAGTCGACCTTTAGGGATCCTTCCAAATGTGCCCATTACTTTGAGAAGGAAACTGTTCACATGAACGTGATGGTAGTTCAAGGACCCTTGGATTATAATATACTCCTTGGACGCGACTATATTTATTGCATGGGAGCCATCGTCTCCTCACTCTTTAGAGTAATGTGTTTTCCGCACGAAGGCAGAATGGTCAAGCTCGTGGACCAAATGTCATTCCCTGGATCACACATCGCAAATAGTCAAATGCCATCCCTAAATGGTCTTTTCACACAAGAAATGTCTCATCGCTCTCCAGTCCATCCGCCTGATGAGCGCGAGTGATTCAGGGGGATGTGATTGAAACCCAGGGGGCATGCATCCTGGTCTGTTTCGGCAGGAAAACCTTGGGTATAGGGTTGATTTCCGCGAGGGATATATGACTAGTCTGGCGAACCCGTCCTCATTGGAAAATGGGAACAGACTGGAATAAGATACCTTCATTAAGGTTATGCCAAGTGACACCACTCCCCTTTGTCTGTTTCGATAGACATCGCCGAGAAAGAATTTTATCTGCTACCCGGATGAAACTTTCTTGGCAACCTGGAAATTTTTCGCTATATCTGGGGGCATGCAAACTTTTCTGCATGCAAGTGAAGAGCGGCTATTTATTTTTTAAATTTGTAGGACCTCTAACCCTTTAAATCTGTAAGGCTAGTCATTTCCTAACTTGCATAAAGAAAGGATTCGGGGCAAAGCTTCAAAAGGTGCAAGCTCCATAAAAAATGGCATCTTGAATGAGATGTTTCTTATCATACGACTGGTGAGCAATGTTTTCGCAGAGTTCAAGCTCGTTAAAAAATAAACATAAGTCATGAGCAAGTTTTTCTCCCTCCGTTTAAGCTCATTAAAAAATGAATAGGTAAATAACGATTGTGAATTCCTTACCACCAGCTTTTGAGCCTTGGTCGTGTTCTCGCCATCACCTCCACTCCATTTTTAACCGATCATTCACCACCATATGATTGTTTACCCCTTCGAGGAACATCTACGAAGAGTGATTCTGCTAGCCATCCTTGTAACACTGCCGTGATTGGAAAATTCCAAATCTTACCTGGAATTAGCTGCTACCCGAAACCATCACTCATTCCTCATAAACGAGTCTTCTTTAAGCTATTTTCATCTGACTCGTAAAATATGAAAATATTGCCGAGCGATTGGCCTCTCTGGCTCATTAAAAGGCATCAGAAGTGCTATCCCTCCTCTAGATTTTAATATTTTTGGACTTGAGGGATTATTACACAAAAAGATCGAGCGCTTGTCTTGTTCGGCTCGTTAAAACTATCGAAAATTTATCCCTTTTGTATTATTTTATGCTTTTTCGGACTTAAGGGATTATTCAACGAAAAGGAATCTTTGGATTCTTCTTTCTGTTTCTTTCAGACTCTCTAAATTTGAAAGAGACCGAGTTATCTTTGTCGTTAAACTCGTTAAAACTAAATAGCGACAAACTCATCCAACAGGACAAGAACGAGTTTCACTGTCGCTAGGATCGCTAAAATATAGCGACAGGTTCGCCTGAAGGGCGGATTATAGAACAAGCATATGTTATCCTCCTCAAGCTTGACAAAAATAAAGAGGTACTGGTCAGCAATGACTGGGGAAAATTGGGAAGAAAACAAGAAGAAACTTTATCGGTAGCAAGTCGCTCTTGAACATGACGCTTTCCTTCCGCATCCATGCTGGGTTGGGTTGTTCCGTTCACTGGTCCTCACCATTGGTCCGTCACACCATCCATCTCTGGGGTTAACGCTACCAATCCATCGTCAGTGTCACCGGTATGTTCAAGAGAAGTCATTCAGACAATTCACTTGAGTCTCATCCACTGCAATACATTCATGCTTCATTCCTTCATGACCGCCACCCTGAACCCCGTATCGTCAGTTTTTTTTCACCTCCAAAATCATTTGCTTCGTTCCGTGTCATTGATGTGGGATTCATTAAGGCCCTCCTACTACGGGTCGCTTCTTGTCGAAATCAGCTCATTATCCAAGAATTTGACTTAGGAACAACCCTTTCAGTACTTTGAATCTTGCATGCCTCAATGGCAAGTTTCTCACTTTCAGCGACAGGTTTACATCAATGACCTTTGACCGAGATATTTTGAGTGGTGTTCGACGCCAAGTCGCTTTCTCACACCACGTAAATTGTACTGTAGTACCTTGAGGGTCATTGTCATTATTGGTGATTCCTCTCACGCCTGTTAACAGCTTACATCATTGGCTGGTAATCAGGCGATGTCCTTCCATGTTCGACACCAAAACATTTTTCACATGGATCGACTTGTACTCCAAGTGAAGATTGGCTGAGTTTGAAGACCCCGGATCTAGTTTCAGCCATCTGGGCTACGATATATTCAGGAATATAAAAACATCCAGTGTACATCATTGTCGAACAGATGATCATCCAAATCAAAGGATGATGTGTCCATATCATCAGTCTGTCACACAGACGATCGTCTGTCCTATGTACATGAAAATGAGTTTATAAAGCTGAGCATGGGAATGCCCACCTCAGCTAGATCATGAAAAATGTTGTCAAATAATGTATTGTACTGTATCTTATACAGGTTGCCTCCCAGCTTAGAAAAACTTCAATCTCATAGTAAAGCATTTCACCCGACATCAAAAACGATAAGCGCCTCATCTTAGGGGGCAACTGTTATAGACATTTTTGGGCACTTCAACCCCAATCACAAATGTCCATAAACTGAGGGCTCTTAAGTCCCTAAAAGGGTTGCTTCACTGCCTAAAGGAACAAGGTCAACTGATTACATCATCTCCCACAATAGAAGACGACCGGTGCATTAGCAGTGGCACAGACGACAGAGACAACAACAGTGCCAATAAAAGGGGCTGAGGGGGCAAGGAAATATCCATAGGATAGGGGGCTAAGGACATCGACCTGGATGAAGAGGGCGCAGGTCCATAAACTACCTCACAACAGTTGAAACGACCGCACGTCCCTGAGAAACTGGTCCCCAGAAAGAAGACAAAGGCATCCAAGATGTCCATTGACTCAATCACGCTTACAGAAGGTGATCTTTTTGACATAGTGGAAATGGTTTACGATGTCACCAAGGACGCGCTCCAAGAAGTGATGGTGGAGCAGAACACTGTGTTGCGGGCGCTACGAACGCAGTTACAGGGACTACAGGTGCAACCCCCTCAAGTAGGAATGATGGCCCCATACATCACAACAGGTACATCAGAGACACAACAGATGCTACGCGCCCGAATGACCAACACTTTCATGTTCCTTAAGGGCGCATTAGAGGCAGCAAACGAGGTTGACCAAGCTACAGTGGGCAGGATTAAGAGGTTGAGTGTAAACTTGGCTGCCCTTCTGCGAGAAACCCTGTATCAGTTACAGGATGGGGTCATAGTAGAGCTCGGCGCTATAGAAGGCCGTGCGCTACAGGTACTAATCAAACAAAAAATAAATATGGAACAGCTCAACTGGCAGCGTGATGAACTCATTGCGTAGAGTCAAGGACTGGCGCAGGCAGTGGACGATGCTTATAAAACTATCCCAGACTTGGATGTACCGGAAGGTCTACCAGTAGGAGAGCGAATTCACAGATTGGCCAGTGGATTCCATGAGGTGAAGGAGGAAGCAATGAGGATACAGCTGGACCTCAACCTTCAGATTTCCAAACTATGATTAAAGGCGTAGTCATCCATGCCCCCAGCAGTTAGGGAACAATGCGCGGGCGCTATCCAAAAAGGTTTGGAGGAAATAGGATAGGCAGTGCAGACCTGTACTACGATGTTGGAAGAATCCTTCACGGTCCTCACTTCCTTACAAGAGGACCCCACCATACAATGTCTGGAAACCAAGGCGCGGGAGCTTCAAGTATAGTATGATAGTATGCGTGGAACGATGCAGATAGTTGTCCTGACCCAACAGCCGGTGAAGCTACAACAAGCGAAGGCACTGAAGGAACAGGTGGATGTCGTGCGATAGAAAGAGCAGCACTTAAAGCACGCGTCCAGCTTGGATTGATGAAGCCTTCCTCATCACTACCGATATCGAAGGAAAGCTCGCACAAATGAAGGTGATGCATGCATGCTGAAAGAGTAGAGCAGATCCAATAGACGACAAAAGAGTATGCTACGGACCTTCGCGCAACACAGGCACAATTGGAGGGGCTCCGTGCTAAGATCCCCGCACCAGCAGAGTGAATCAGGACGAGTCATGATAATTGTGTTGGGGGCTTGTTGGGCATGGGATCCCCCACAACACATTTTTGGGGCTTAGAGCCCAAGTTTTTGTTAATTAGGATGTAAGACTCAGCGAATTACGGGCGCGAAGCGCGAAGTCTAGGATGAGTCATAGGGATGTCCGCCCTAAAATATTGTAATTTAATGTAAAGTTGTGTCGGCCTACCCATGGTCCGTGGACCATGGGATTGTATAAATAAAGCGAGGTTCTAAGTGTAAAGATAGCCATTAGATGATAGATAGAATAACGAAGGCATGGTTGAGGGCTAGAGTTGGATCTGAAGTGTATTGGGTCATAGTAGTAGGTAGAGGCTCTGCAGTTGAGTGCCCAGAGACCTAGTAGAGTTCGTAGTTGAGTGCACAGACCCCTACAGCTGAGTGCGCAAGGTGGAGTCGGGTCTGTAATTTGGATTGAAAGTTAATAAAGAGAAGTTTACTCTGTGCATCTATTCTTGAATCTGTACTTCGATGTTATGTATTACTTTTAATCTGTTTATTTACTGCGCGCACTTGATGAATACTCGTATGAATGCTTATATATGAAAATAATCTAAGTAATCAGCAACCAGAGCCTAACTAAGGAAGACTTGGGTAAATAACACGGGTCGCGCTATAGCTGGAACTACGTAAAGACAATATCGCAGGGCATGGGGCACCCACTGGTGCACGTAGCGTAGTAAGTGCAAAGGTTGGACCCTGTTACACAGTAATTTTTCACCGTTTGTCACCGTCCCTGTTACCCCTCTCCTGCACCTTGGAGGACGCATTCCGGGACTTGTGAGAAGTGACTAGACTTGAAACCACTTGCATCATTCCCCTCTGAATATGAGCTTCACATGCCCTGAAGACATCTCCTGCAGCTTGCCCATAAAAATAGCCCTTTTTACATTAGTGCTGGTTCACTGTGTTCTTCCCGCGCCAATGGGGAAAATCCTCCAAAGAGGGCGCGCTATTAGCGCTCTATCCCAGAGTCGCAATCGCGCCAACCTATTTGGGCAAAGTTTTTAACAAATCAATTTCCAAAAGCTCTCTCCAACTCATTCACCAACTGAATCTATGTTAGGTGAGGATGGTTTGGCTTCGAATATCCTTGAATGGGAAGTAGTTTGCCACCCTTCCATGGAAGTTTCCAAGTGATGAAGCCAAATCCATGATTGTTGTGATTGATCTTATCTCTTCCTCTTTCGTCTATAAAAGCTTCTCTCCATGCCTTGAGCAAGCTAGTGGTAATTATATTGGTGCTGAAAGCAAGATATCAAGAGATTAGAATTGCAAGAGCCTTCTTTGTGTCCATAAGGCTTAACCTAAGTGAGGAGATCTTGTCACCAAAGAGAGAGAGGCTTGCCCCTCATCCCTTCAAGCTTTGCAAGACTTGTGTAGCTGAGCACCAACCAAAGGAGGACTTGACGTCAGGACGCTGGTTGTATTCTCCTTTGTTGATTATTAATAATACATGAGTATCATTATGGTTCCACTCTCATTGTTGTAATGATTGATGTTGAGTTATATCCTTCCTGACTGATGTATAATTGCATTTATTAGATTTCACGCTTGTGTTTGTGTTGTTTTCTTTGTGTGCAGGTGTCCATTCATGAGGATAGTGAAGGATTGTGACCGGCCAAGGCAAAGGAGCGTGGGCGATGTCTCTTCTACAAATGAAAGCGTTGGAATCCAAGTAGGTCTTCATCACCTACCTTTTATTTGCAATTAGGAGCTTGCGTGGTAGCATTGTTTGATTGTTGTTAGACTCGTTCTGGGCTAGTAGGGATCACCTCTATCCGTAGAGGGATTTACCTCACCAACAATTTGGCGACTCCGTTGGGGACTTTAGCTTGTTGTTTAATTTGTAAACTTTAGACGGAGTCTGAAGCACGGCTAGATAGCCTTCGAAACACTATTGCTTTGCATTAGTGAAGTAGATCAAAGCCACTTCAGTCAATCTCCGGTTTGGTTTACGGACTGAAAAATTTGGATTTTGTCTTGCCTCTTTGGTTTTCTCTTGTTTGCTTGCTTGGATAGCTTTTTGGATTGAATTTCTTGCTGCCTCTTGCTTCCTGGCTTGCCTGAATACTGTAAACCAAGCTTTGGACCGCTTGTTTTTCTTTTTGACTTGGCAAACTTTATTAGCGCAGTTTTTTCTTTGACAGTCGTGCTAGTGGCACTTGTTGCTAACTGACAACCCGCGCCAATCCCTTTATAGCGCGAGTTACAGCCTGACAGTCGCGCCAGGCCTATTAACCTTTCCAGTTCGCTTGTTTGCCAGCCTTCTGAGCTTGGATTTGTATCTTGCCACATCTTTTTCAATTGCTTGAGTGTGTTGGAGTCTTGTTTGACTGGTTTGAGTCTCTTTTTTGAGAAATTCTTAATTTGATTTCCTTTGGTCCATTACTTGGAGGTTATCACAGTCTCTTCAAAATTTTTGCATCTTTTTGCTTTTGTTTTTGCAAAAAAAATTTCCTCTCATTCGCCGGGGGGGGGGGGGCTAAATTGTGTATGAGTGTTAATAACCTTTGAGTGTTTTTTTATTTTGATCTTTGAAATCTCACCCAATTTTCTTGATTGCAACTTGATTGGTTCGTAGATTACATTAGAATCATCTTGTGTTTGAGAATTCTCTTGCATAGATCACACTTGCATAATTAGAATTCTCATTTGTGCATAGATTACATTTGCATACTTTTCAAGTGAATTGTGCATAGATTACAATTGCATAGGTTACCTTTACCCTTTGGGTGTTTTCCATTTTCTATCAATTTCACATTTCTAGCCCTATGGGCATCTAGTGGCTTTGTGTGTTGAGCCCCCCTTAGGTGTTTTTGGTCTTCTATTGGTCCAGTCGACTCTCTAATTGCTCCCTTGCACTTGCTTGATAGTCGTGAATCATTTTGTTGCATTATTTGAGTGACTTGCTTTGTCTTCACTTGAATTCCGCTTTGCCTCACTTTGAGCCTAGATCACACAGCTCATTGGTGTCTTTGGGACTTTTCTTGTTCTTTGGAGGTTTGATTTGCATTCTTGAAAGAAAAGGTTTTATTTATTTGGCATTAGCTGCATTAGGCTGTTTGATTGATTGTGCTCATTTTGTTTGATTGAAAATTCTTAAATCTCTCGTAGTTAGTATTCATCGAACGAAATGGTATTCTTTGGCATATAGCTTGCATCTAGGCAATTGTGAAAGATTACATACGGTAGGACCTGAAACCAAAACTTAAATGAAGATCAACCATAAAATAAACTGAATAAACTTAAAAATGCATTGGAACATAATGCTCACATTCTAGAGGTCTAGGCTAGAGACGTGCTCTGGCGTCGTTAAACCTAGTCACTTTTGTTCTCGCATTAAGGTTGGGTGATTCCTCCTTGTGTGATTCAACTGTGGTCTAGTACAGACTTGTGCTCCCACATACCGTCGCGTATATATGGGGAGACTCCACTAGGTTATCATCCTTGATCCATAGGAAGCCGTGTCTGTCGCCTTACAAGCCGTAACGCACCGAACACAACATTCAGGAAGATTGACTGCAATACGGAAAGTCCTTGGTTTTCATATGATTGCCAAGGTGTATAAGCAGTTTTATGGATTGTCTGGTAAACCCTTTGCCTAGTTTCTCCAGAGTAGTCACTTTTGATCCTTTTCGGACTCCTTAAAAGAAAAGGCTCACTTGAGCAGTTTGTCACTTCCGGCTCACAAAACATTCGAAGGCGACTAGAGTCACCTTTTTGTCCTTTTCTCGACTCTTAAAACATGAAAAGGTCAAGTTCAGTTCCTTTGTCTTAAAATTTATTCGGCCACGTTCACATTTACCCGGTTAGGTCTTGTTCGCGTTAGCCTGAGTAGGTTTCATTTTCGTTCCTGATGGCAACTTTCTCGGCGTTCACCAACCCAAGTTCCCCCCCCTGACGGGAATCCTGGTCATTTCCCTCCTCTCGGGAATGTTGGTGCTCCTTACATGGCAATGTTGTCCCTCCCAGGGTTAACTGTTGGGTTGCCTGTTTGGTTGTTCTCAACCTCTCTGGTCCCCGCTGTCTAACCTACTGATCAATCAGTCCCTCCACCTGAACAACCTCATGTTGATTCTAAGGTGGACCTCTCCCCTTCTACGCCCACTTCTACATCCTCATCTTCTACTTCACCTGGTGAAAGTCTCGATTCGAGTAACCAGGTGGCTAAGAAGAAGAAGAAGAAGACAAAGAAGAAGAAGGCTCTCAAAGGAGAGGCTAAAAGCGCAACTACCCCCTCGAGTACACCTGAAGTCGGGCCACCTTCTACTCTTCCACAGAAGGTCAAGTTTCCTTGTAGATTGTGCAAGGATGACCACCTTCTTCATGATTGTCATGGCATTCCCAGGGTCTTAGAAGTATGGCGATCCAGCCCGCCCCTCATCGCCCTTTGAATCTCACGGCGATGCTACCCTATCAGTTGGGAATAGTAAAGGAAAAGGGAAGATTTGAATCCCTTGCAGACTTTGTGAAGGCAATCATCCCCTTCACCTTTGTCCACTCATGGATAAAGCCTCCGACATCTTGGAAAGTCTCGCGGCTCCCTCACCCCAACTCCCCGTTGGATATCAACGTCTTTCTGCAGCTGCAGGTCTTTCCCCTGCTGACAACGAGATTGGTTCAAATTCCTCTCTTGTCCAGCCTTCTCTTCCTGAACCTGGCTCTGCCCAGCCCATTCCAAACCAACTATTAGTCGGAAAGAGTGTCGAATCGAGTTCACCACCTGATCACTCTGTTTTGGAAGGGCGTAATTCCCATGTTCTTCTTGTCTCCTCAGATTCCCCTGAGTCTGGAGATGACTCTCCTATCCCAGCTGCTCCCGAAAGCCCCTCTTTGGTTCCTATGGAGCATGGGGGCAATCATACGATTCCCCCACCAAGTAGTTTGGCCATCTCCTTTGATTGGAGTCACCTGACTGCTTTCCGCCTTCCATCCCATGTGCCTTTCCATATTACGGTACTTGCCTGCGATAAGGCAGTACCTGACATTGTTTTGGATGAAGGTGCGTCGGTTAGTCTTATGTTGTACACTACTTGGCAAGCTTTAGGTTCCCCGCAGCTCGAGCCGGTCACACAGAATCTGTTGGCTTTCGACGGAGGAGCCTGTCCATCTCTAGGAGTCCTCCCAAAGTTCCCTATTACTTTGGGAGGTAAAATCGTCTATATAGACGTGTTGGTTACCCAAGGTGTTTTAGATTTCAGTCTTCTCCTTGGTCGCAACTATGTTTATGCTATGGGGGCCCTTGTCTCTTCACTTTTCCATGTGGTTTGTTTTCCACACGATGGAAGAAAGGTGACAATCGATCAATTGTCATTCGTTAGTCCCCCGATGCCTCCTCCACCGTTGTCGTCCCCTCCTAGTTTTTATCCACTAGTTGTATCTGCCCCCCGCAAATCAACTACGTGGCCACCTATCCCATACCTGTATCCAGCGATGCCACCGTCCGGCATAGTGTCCTGGGGGCATTGGGTCCTGATTTCCAAGATGTTGACCTCCCACTAGGAGAGCCACTCTTGGAAGCCCCAACTTCCTGTTCATTATGATGAAGTTCGAGCGGAGCATAGTTCAATTTCCTATGTCAAGCTCCTTAAAAAATGAAACTGGGTCTGGCCGAGCATAGTTCCTGATCTTGTGTCAAGCTTGTTAAAAAATGAAACAAGGGTTATGAGGATAGTTCTTTTACTGTGTCAACCTCATTAA